>JAOPHQ010002354.1:0-104544 GCA_030340625.1 Merluccius polli
TATTAATAACGTGGGCTTGCCATGTTTGACCTCAGGTCAGTGAGACTCTGTTATAAGAATCTCATCGGTCGAAACGCATTGGATAGGAATTAACATTTTAAAACACAACTCATTACAGATATACACTCTTTATCTTTTTGAAAACCTAGGAACATTTTATGTCATGTGACATAAAACCTAATCACACGGTAACACAGTATGACTGGTTCAGTTATCGCGTGGTGGATTTTATATTCAATATCCGTCGAATATTTCTCATGAAAAGTCTGTTTAGGAATATTGCGCAGTTTTAAACATATAGCCCTGGAGAAATGACTTCAGCTACATCACAGCAGTTTGTTCCTTCACATCATTCACATTATGATTGGGGTGCAAATGTATGATTCATCGACTCACACCAATTGCGTTGGTCACTACATTCAACGTAGTCGACATGAAGTAAGTCATCTGTGTTCAGTAGGAATAATACACCAACAAACTCTTCTCTCTACTCGGCTGTGTAACAGTATAACCACACCATGAGTAAGTAGCCGCTGAGAGCTGAAGCTACCACTTTATTTCTCAAAGGCTACCAGATTCCCACCACAAAATACCTTTGCGTTCAACTAATAAACCTTAGAAATAGAAAACCACAGTTTGAATTCTATTGCTGCTAGATGCAAGAAGCATTTAATATACATTTTTTTATTTTGTTTTTTTGTTTTTGTTTTTAAAAAGGGACACGCGCACTTCTTATAAATGTTTATACAAGTTCCAAGCATGGTGCAAGCTCTGTAACAGAAACAAGAACATCGTTTTTATTAACAACCATCTTCCCCCCCCTCCCAACACACACACTGATGTGATGTTGGTTGGATCTCGGATGGGGGTGAGGGGTGGGGGTGGGTGGGGGGACAGTTCCTTCAGATAAACAAACAAGAAGTTGCCTTTCTCAGGGCCAACGGGGGCCCCTTCTTGCTGTGAAGATTAGGTGAGTGCAGAGGGAGGGTGGCGTTCAGAAGCATGACACTCTTAATCGAGATGTCGACACGAGGAGCTCCTCTGCGCATCTCCACTTGTCACACGGGAAGTCGGGGTGACCCCCCCCCCCATTCCCCCCCCCCCCCTGAACCCAACTCTCGCGTCAAAAACCTCGCCTTCACCCACAACTCAAAAAAGTCACCCTCTGGTGACTAGATAGGAAATGCTTTGAGTTTAGGAGTTTGTTTTTTTTATTTTTAGCGAGATAGTTAGCGAGAGCCTCGCTGCTCTGCCTTAACTCCATCGTTGCTGTATTTTTTTGAAGGAAGCTCCCCCCCCCCCCCCCCCCCCCCCCCACACACACAACACACACAAAGTTGCACCAATGTCGTAAAATGCTAATGTTGTGCCTCTGAAAGAGTGTCAGACCTCTTCGCAGGGGTTAAAGCACTTATGACATTTTATGAAAGAAAAAAACAAGGATGAAATTGAACTATTTTACCTCATCAGATCGTGCTGACATTGCTGTCCTTTTCTCTTTCTTTAAATATATATATAATTTTTTGGCTTCTTAGTTATTTGGGCTCTTATTTGGTGCCATTAGGTTGAAATTATAATGGTAGATTTTTATGAATCAGAAATCTTTATTTAGCAACAGTCCTCGACTTTATAATTCACTTATAAAATATGTCCTACCTCTTATCGTCCCGTAATTTTTGTTTCCTCCTCTTCTGCAAAAAAAGAAAATCGTCACACAAACGGTATAAACAATTTAGGCCGATAGTAAAATATTGCGAGAGGGAGAAAGAAAGAAAAAGGTGTTAAATTGTTTAGATAAAAATCTTTGTACGCTGTTTGTTCATGCCTCATGTGTGAAGATATGTTGTATTGTTCTGAATGTTGACTACCTCAAGAGAAGGGCGACCACTCCGCACTTCACCTATAGCTACAGGACAGATCTCTGTATAGTTTTATTCTGTCGCGTGAGCGGAGCAAGCACACATACTTTGTAGGTCCTAGTTTGTTAGTTTCGTTATTTTTGTTCTTTTTTTTTTTTTTGGTTTCATTTTCATATTGAGGTTAGAACCGTAGAGCGAGAGAGAAATAAATATTTCTAGCGAGATTTGAGTACTGTGTTGCTTAGACGACGACGACCCACGTGACATTGTGCTCTTCCCTTACTATCACATGATTACCTCAACTCAGTCTGGAATGGTTTACAAAGCTGAATTATCCGGACGTGCGACTGAAGGAAGTGACGACAGCACGGTGCGAGTGAACGCACAGCGACAGTGTTTTGTTTTTTGCTTTGTTTTTCTTTTCTTTTTTGCTGAGTTTTTTTTTTTTTTTTTCCCTGACCACCAATACCAATTCTAAGTGAAAGTCAATGGACAACCCCCTTTCCCCCCCCTCCTATACATACCATTTAGTTTAGGCTATTGGACAAACAATATGGCGCATTGTAATTCCATGTCATTATGATGAAGAGATGTACAACATGGGCTGTTCAGGTGCAGACAGCCGGTACGACAGGGACATCGTTGTATGTTGTTCTGCCTGTCCTGACGTACCGAATGCATTGTCACATTTTATGGCCTTTTAATAGATTAGACCTGATTATGTCGTAATTTTTTCTATTTCGAATAGACCAGACCCTGATATTATGGTCTGTTATGTGGGTAACAAAGGAGTCTTACAAAATAAGTGTTTTCTTTTTTTTCCCCCTTCATGATGTCAGGTAAAGTAAACCCAAGGAAATATTTGAACTGCTCTCGTTGCCCTTAGGCCCAACACTTTTAATTGAAGGGCCTTCCAGTGGTGTTTCTCTTCAAAGAAGCAATGGGAAGTTTAGCGGGTGGTTAAGGCATTATCATTAGTTGCAAGCTTGTGAGATGGGCTGTTTTGTGAACTTTAAATGGGCTGTGTTCATATCACAATGACATGGGAAAATTATGTCAAAATACACACGAGCCTATAATTCAGGATTATGAAATTATTAGTATGATGACTAATCAAAAGTGCTTCATGTGAACCATAGCCTGGGCTGTTTCATATCACAGACCTGTAATGGACGGACAGACTGTGGTTTTTTAATATAGTTGTATGTCGACACAATCACCAGTTACTTGAACCAGGTATATTCGTCTGGGAGGCATTGCGTATACTGAGTATCACAGTTAAAAGCAACAAAAGGGAGCACAGATAGGCTAAGCGATGGGGACAACTTGTCGTCCACGCATTTATTGTGACGCCCGTATTTCAGTTGGGCTAAGAATCATTGGCAACTTTTAACTTTGTCAAATTAGAACAATTTTGTATTAGGCGTTTGTAGTATCACCCGATAGCTTAGTAAAAGGTTAAATCAAGAATTAAAGAGTTGATATGCTGTTATTTTCTAACTGTCAGAGCATAATGAGCATAAGCAAAATGCATAATAAATCACTCTTTTAGTTTTAAAACGGTTTCATGATCCTTATTTGTCCACTCCTTTGCTTCTTTCCAGCGGTGCTTTTGACCTGCAGACTTACAATGGATATTATTTAATTAGTGGATAATTGTCAGTTAGCTTGGCCCTAACTGGCTCAGCCAAACCACAAACCCTGATGTTGTCATGATTACATGAATATCCTTTAGCTTGTTTTATATTAACATGCACCAAGCAATCATCAGACCCTACAGTATACATTATAAACCAAGTATTTCATATATATATATATACGATATATCCCCGATCATGCATCTTTCTATAGATGCCCTTCATTCAGGCAGTGAAAGGATTCAATTACTGGAGAATGACAGACAAGTTGTGCATATACAAATGAAGAAAGAGCAAAATGATCCTATGCTGCCTGGACAAAATCAGACAAACGTATTCACTGAGTGTTCTTGAGTCTGTCTACAAGAAACACATACAACATACATAAAAAACAAAGACCAAGACCCTCCAGGGTCCCGAGCTAGCCCTAGATGGGCAGGGGGACACCCCGGCTCTCCCCAGTCCACACTGGGGAAGGGGGGGGGGGGGGGGGGGGGGGCAGCGTTTACTCAGACCCCCAGAGATGTTAGAGACCCAGAGCTCCCGATCTTCTTCAACCGGTTGGCTGCTGCTACTGCTATGTAGTTCTTCTATAAACAACAACAACAACAACAACAATAATAAAGAATACATAAGAATGGGGATAAAGATCACAAAGAACAAGGAGAACACACCCTTTCCTGTCTGGGATTATTAAAGTGCGTCTTATCTTATCCTACTGACCGAGAGGGGGTGCTGTTCCTAAGGTTTTATTTTAGAGTGTGTGTGTGTGTGTGTGTGTGTGTGTGTGTGTGTGTGTGTGTGTGTGTGTGTGTGTGTGTGTGTGTGAGGGGTGGGGAAAAGAAAAATCACTTTAGTATCGCACATTTTTTTAAATCCATTTTTTAATGCCTGAATGTTTTTTAACAGTATGTTTATTGTTTTCACATTAAATGCATACAAGAAGTACACTGCATTAACAGTAGCATGTAACCTTCCCTTAAACCCTCCCAGTATAGCAGTGATGCTGCTGAAATAAAAGTCAGAAAGACTGACTGACATGTGATGTGATCGCAATTCTTGAACATCGCAATACATCGTGATAGTATCGAATCGGGAGATAAGCCATATCTTCCAGCCCTAGTATACAGTATATGTGCAATTACGTGTGTGTCTATATATATGTGCATTTATGTGTGTGGTGTGTGTGGCTGCAGGGGACATACATATGCATACACAGACACATACACGTATGCTGTCTGTGCATTCATGCATGTATGTGTGCACAAACTGACCTTCCACAGCTTCTTGGCCATGTATTTTTCTGAGCAAAAACCTGGGACTTGAGCACCATGTTGAGGTGTTTGGCCTTCTCCGAGATGTTGTTGAGCCACGGGTGTTTGAGACACTGGGCGGCACTCATCCGACCCCTGGAGAAAGAATACAGAGTAAACACAAGCCATTGGCAATAAATCAGTTTGTGTCACATTCATTCAGTCATTCCTTGTGCCCAAATATACCTTTCCGGGTAGTATGTGTATTATTTCAGCAGCAACAGCGGATCTCAAAAATATACCAGCCATGCCGACCATGTTTGGGTTTGTTACAAATCCAGACCTCGAGGATCAGCTGCTCCTGACCTATCTTGGTTTCCAGACGGATAGACTACACACATTACACTGTGACTGGTTGGGTTGGCAGAGGGAATCATGTGTAGCATAGGAGCAACGGTTGGAATCACACAAGGAGCATTGCCATACATGCTTAGCGCACAAGTGGGTTGAGCCACAGAATCACAATTTGTCATTTCTACTTAAATGTAGTATTCTCTAGCTCATTTTCTTACAATTAGGTGGTTATTAAATGGTTTATGTTCTTATAAACCTTTTATTAGAAAGGTTAAAAATACGGGAGATTTGCAGGAAAATGTTTACATGGGGAGGACAGTGGTAGAGAAGGATGAAATACAGGAGAATCCCGGAAAAGCGGGAGGGTTGACAGCAGGGAACCCAGACGAATCTACAAACTCAGTTTTATTTGCTCTGGCAGATGCGCATATACACATTTGTGAATTATATGGAGTATAATCCACCACTAGCAAAAGCTTCCAGTGATTGTATTGGCTGGGATAACTCTATGATCATTCATCTCCAAGACCTCAGGTCAGGTCATGCATGGAGAGACTATCTTCTGCTTCACTCTCCAGAAGTCGTAGACCAGAGACCAATGAGAAGCAGTTTGCAGCCAAGGAACAGCGGCAGAAATTGGATAGCGACAAACAACCAAATGTGGAAAAATTACCAGTATGGTCATCATGTCGTCAATGCGTCCGGAGGTTTTTTGTGCCCTAAAAATTCCTGCCCTAATAATTCTTTGCTCTGATATGCATTGTATAACAGGAGCAAGATAAGATAAAGCTACACCTTTAATGAGTCTAGGTGAGTGAGCTGATAAATGTAATAAAAGTTATAAAATGGCACACGGCTGCTCACCCCTTTTCCCTGATGAGCAGGTTGGAGATGAAGTCCCGGGCCTCGGCCGAGACGTGCTCGAAGGCATCCTCATCAAAGTACCACGTGGCTGCCAGCACGTTACTCCAGCGTTTGGTTTGTCTTCATCACCGGAGGAACGGGGACCATCCCGCTCACACTGCACCGGATCCAGGGGATGAGATAACGTGAGGGGGAGATCAAAGTCTTTGTTCAGATAGGAATATTGTGTACATGCTGTATATTCCTAGTGGATACTTTTCACTTAAAATTGAATCCCACGTCTGCTTGGACCTCAAGGGATGTAACTAACAGGCCAGTTTCTATGACGATGACACTTGATTCAACGCATTCACTCTGACTGTTTCTGCAGGAATTTTTACTTGCCAGGTAGCCCTTAACCACCAGTACACCAGTTACAGCTGATCTAATGCACAAAGTGCCACTATTTACAGGAAAGGTCCATTGGAAACAATTAGACATCCCTCATACAATATTTACCAAACAATATTGCGATTTTAATTTTATTTTCAATTATCGATATTCTTTTTTTTCTATTATTGTCCAGTTTATCTATATTTTTAAACCATTTCCCAAGGACCACCTGCCAGCACCTCGCGGACCACAGGTTGGGTCAGACCGGCCCTCTACCTGTTCATGGGGGGGTTTTTCTGACTGCGTTGCCATCCTGTAGAGACAATGGCTGGAGAGACAGAACACTCACAGCATGTAGGTGACCACCCCCCAGGGTCCACATGTCCGTCGGGAAGAGACAAAGTCAAAGTTGACGACTTCCGGAGCCGGAACTCCGGCGTTCCAAAGTTCACCCGAAGCTTCCCGCCTGGCTTGTACCTGTCCGATCAGAGCAGGATTTTTATTTCACACTTCGTGAGGCATTTCGATACAGTTCCTATGTGGAGTGATAACATAACTACTACTTCACTGTTATTACTTCTCTGGCCTAGTCCCAAGTCAATGATCTTCACCTGGTGACTCGTACGGTCCACACACAGGATGTTTTCTTGGCTAAAGGGAGGTCATGTTATATTATATACATATGATGAATATGATAAATATGTGTTAACAATATGGATGGAAAGTCAGGTTTTTGGACTCCGAATACACTTGAAACATGACAAAATAGATTGAACATTGTCCACCATCATCTCAATAAAAGGTATATCACTGGTTGATGGTGATGGTAAAATAAAGAGCAATCCAATGTTACATCTCTCTTTCAACCCACTTTCTACACTGTCCCGTCCAAAAAGGCCCATAAAAATGATAAACTAGGATTCAAACCATGTGCACTCACACACACAACCCCCCCCCCCCCCCCCCCCCCCCCCCCCCCACACACACACACACACACACACCTTGAGGTCCAGGTGGATGACATACATCTGGTGCATGTAGTGGAGGGCCTCGCAGATCTGCTTCACGAACACCATGGCGTCCACCTCTGTCAGCGGAGAACTTTCGTCCACGATGCGGTCAAACAGCTCCCCCCCCTCCACACTGACACACAACCACACACACAGGGACACATACAGTAGGTTTCTAGAGGTTTGGGCCTTGTGTTGTTGCATATATTGTTTTCTGGGGGGGGGGGGGGGGGTTAAGTGATGGAGGTACAGTGGGGTTGGGATTAGGAAGATGAGGAGGAGGAGGAGGAGGAGGAGGAGGAGGACAAGGAAGAAGAAGAGGATGGGGAGATGGAGGAAGACGAGGAGGAAGAGGAAGAGGAGGAGGTGTCCTACTATTCCAGGATGAGCACCACCTGGTTCCGGGTCTCCATGGCCTGGTAGAGCTGCAGCACATTGCCGTGGCTCAGCTGGTTCATCACCTGCACCTCGTTCAGAGCCATCTCCTGTCATGGGCACACACACACACACACACACACACACACATGCATGTGTGTATTAGAAAAGGAGGAGGAAGTCATATGTGTGTGTGCATGGACGTGTGTGTGTGTGTGTGTGTGCCCATGACAGGAGATGGCTCTGAACGAGGTGCAGGTGATGAACCAGCTGAGCCACGGCAATGTGCTGCAGCTCTACCAGGCCATGGAGACCCGGAACCAGGTGGTGCTCATCCTGGAATAGTAGGACACCTCCTCTTCCTCTTCCTCCTCGTCTTCCTCCATCTCCCCATCCTCTTCTTCTTCCTTGTCCTCCTCCTCCTCCTCCTCCTCCTCCTCCTCCCCATCTTTCCTAATCCCAACCCCACTGTACCTCCATCACTTAACCCCCCCCCCCCCCCCCCCAGCAAAACAATATATGCAACAACAACAAGGCCCAAACCTCTAGAAACCTACTGTATGTGTCCCTGTGTGTGTGGGTTGTGTGTCAGTGTGGAGGGGGGGGGGGGAGCTGTTTGGACCGCATCGTGGACGAAAGTTTCTCCGCTGGACAGAGGTGGGGACGCCAGTGGTGTCGTGAAGCAGATCTGCGAGGCCCTCCACTACATGCACCAGATGTATGTCATCCACCTGGACCTCAAGGTGTGTGTGTGTGTGTGTGTGTGTGGGGGGGGGGGGGGGGGGGGGGGGGGGGGGGTTGTGTGTGGTGAGTGCACATGGTTTGAATCCTAGTTTATCATTTTTATGGGCCTTTTTGGACGGGACAGTGTAGGAAAAGTGGGTTGGAAAAGAGAGATGTAACATTGGATTGCTCTTTATTTTACCATCACCATCAACCTGTGATATACCCTTTTATTGAGATGATGGTGGACAATGTTCAATCTATTTTTTGTCATGTTTCAAGGTGTATTTCGAGTCCAAAAACCTTGACTTTCCATCCAATATTGTTTAACACATATTTATCATATTCATCATATGTATATAAATATAACATGACCTCCCTTTAGCCAGAATACATCCCTGTGTGTGGACCGTACGAGTCACCAGGTGAAGATCATTGACTTTGGACTGGCCAGAGGTAATAACAGTGAAGTAGTAGTTATGTTATCACTCCACATAGGAACTGTATCGAAATGCCTCAAGAAGTGTGAATAAAAATCCTGCTCTGATCGGACAGGTACAAGCCAGGCGGGAAGCTTCGGTGTGAACTTTGGAACGCCGGAGTTCCTGGCTCCGGAAGTCGTCAACTTTGACTTTGTCTCGTTCCCGACGGACATGTGGACCCTGGGGGTGGTCACCTACATGCTGTGAGTGTCTGTCTCTCCAGCCATTGTCTCTACAGATGGCAACGCAGTCAGAAAAACCCTCCCATGAACAGTAGAGGGCCGGTCTGACCCAACCTGTGGTCCGAGGGTGCTGCAGGTGGTCCTTGGGAAATGGTTTAAAAATATAGATAAATGGACAATAATAGAAAAAAAGAATATCGATAATTGAAAATAAAATTAAATCGCAATATTGTTTGGTAAATATTGTATGATGGATTCTAATTGTTTCCAATGACCTTTCCTGTAAATAGTGGCACTTTGTGCATTAGATCAGCTGTAACTGGTGTACTGGTGGTTAAGGGCTACCTGGCAAGTAAAAATTCCTGCAGAAACAGTCAGATTGAATGCGTTGAATCAAGTGTCATCGTCATAGAAACTGGCCTGTTAGTTACATCCTTGAGGTCCAAGCAGAACGTGGGATTCAATTTTAAGTGAAAGAATCCACTAGGAATATACAGCATGTACACAGATATTCCTATCAGAACAAAGACTTGATCTCCCCTCACGTTATCTCATCACCCTGGATTCCGGTGCAGTGTGAGCGGGATGTCCCCCGTTCCTCGGTGATGAAGACAACCATAACGCTGAGGAACGTGCTTGGCAGCCAACGTGGATACTTTGTGGAGGATGTCTTCGAGCACGTCTCGGCCGAGGGCGCCGGGACTCATCTCCAACCTGCTCAGCAGGGGGAAAAGGGGGGTGAGCAGCGGGCCGGTTGTGCCATTTTATAACTTTTATACATTTTATCAGCTCACTCACCTAGACTCATTAAAGGTTGTAGCTTTTATCTTATCTTGGCTCAGCTTATACAATGCATATCAGAGCAAAAGAATTATTAGGGCCGGATTTTTTAGGGCACAAAAAACCTCCGGACGCATTGACGACATGATGACCATACAGGTAATTTTTCCACATTTGGTTGTTTGTCGCTATCCAATTTCTGCCGCTGTTCCTTGCTGCAACTGCTTCTCATTGGTCTCTGGTCTACGACTTCTGGAGAGTGAAGCAGAAGATAGTCTCTCCATGCATGACCTGACCTGAGGTCTTGGAGATGAATGATCATAGAGTTATCCCAGCCAATACAATCACTGGAAGCTTTTGCTAGTGGTGGGATTATACTCCATATAATTCACAATGTGTATTGCGCATCTGCCAGAGCAAGTAAAACTGAGTTTGTAGATTCGTCTGGTTCCCCTGCTGTCAACCCTCCCGCTTTTCCGGGATTCTCCTGTATTCATCCTTCTCTCCCACTGTCCTCCCATGTAAACATTTTCCTGCAAATCTCCCGTATTTTTAACCTTTCTAATAAAGGTTTATAAGAACATAAACCATTTAATAACCACCTAATTGTAAGAAAATGAGCTAGAGAATACTACATTTAAGTAGAAATGACAAATTGTGATTTCTGTGGCTCAACCCACTTGTGCGCTAAGCATGTAGGCAATGCTCCTTGTGTGATTCCAACCGTTGCTCCTATGCTACACATGATTCCCTCTGCCAACCCAACCAGTCACAGTGTAATGTGTAGTCTATCCCGTCTGGAAACCAAGATAGGTCAGGAGCAGCTGATCCTCGAGTCTGGATTTGTAACAAACCCAAACATGGTCGGCATGGGCTGGTATTATTTTGAGATCCGCGTTGCTGCTGAAATAATACACATACTACCCGGAAAAGGTATATTTGGGCACAAGGAATGACTGAATGAATGTGACACAAACTGATTTATTGCCAATGGCTTGTGTTACTCTGTATTCTTTCTCCAGGGAGGTCGGATGAGTGCCGCCCAGTGTCTCAAACACCCGTGGCTCAACAACATCTCGGAGAAGGCCAAACACCTCAACATGGTGCTCAAGGTCCCAGGTTTTTGTCTCAGAAATACATGGCCAAGAAGCTGTGGAAGGTCAGTTTGTGCACACATACATGCATGAATGCACAGACACATACGTGTATGTGTCTGTGTATGCATATGTATGTCCCTGCAGCCACACACACACACACATAAATGCACATATATATATACACACACGTAATTGCACATATACTGTATACTAGGGCTGGGAAGATATGCTTATCTCCCGATTTCGATACTATCACGATGTATTGCGATGTTCAAGAATTGCGATCACATCACATGTCAGTCAGTCTTTCTGACTTTTATTTCAGCAGCATCACTGCTATACTGGAGGGTTTAAGGGAAGGTTACATGCTACTGTTAATGCAGTGTACTTCTTGTATGCATTTAATGTGAAAACAATAAACATACTGTTAAAAAACATTCAGGCATTAAAAAATGGATTTAAAAAAATGTGCGATACTAAAGTGATTTTTCTTTTTCCCCACCCCTAACACACACACACACACACACACACACACACACACACACACACACACACACACACACACACACTCTAAAATAAAACCTTAGGAACAGCACCCCCTCTCGGTCAGTAGGATAAGATAAGACGCACTTTAATAATCCCAGACAGGAAAGGGTGTGTTCTCCTTGTTCTTTGTGATCTTTATCCCCATTCTTATGTATTCTTTATTATTGTTGTTGTTGTTGTTGTTGTTTATAGAAGAACTACATAGCAGTAGCAGCAGCCAACCGGTTGAAGAAGATCGGGAGCTCTGGGTCTCTAACATCTCTGGGGGTCTGAGTAAACGCTGCCCCCCCCCCCCCCCCCCCCCTTCCCCAGTGTGGATCTGGAGAGCCGGGTGTCCCTGCCCATCTAGGCTCAGCTCGGGTCCCTGGAGGTCTTGGTCTTTGTTTTTATGTATGTGTATGTGTTTCTTGTAGACAGACTCAAGAACACTCAGTGAATACGTTTTGTCTGATTTTGTCCAGGGCAGCATAGGATCATTTTGCTCTTTCTTCATTTGTATATGCAACTTGTCTGTCATTCTTCCAGTAATTGAATCCTTTCACTGCCTGAATGAATGCATCTATAGAAAGATGCATGATCGGGGATATATCGTATATATATATATATGAAATACTTGGTTTATAATGTAATCTGTAGGGTCTGAATGATTGCTTGGTGCATGTAAATATAAAACAAGCTAAAAGGCTATTCATGTAATCATGACAACATCAGGGTTTTGTGGTTTGGCTGAGCCAGTTAGGGCAAAGCTTACTGACAATTAATCCACTAATTAAATAATATCCTTTGTAAAGTCTGCAGGTCAAAAGCACCGCTGGAAAGAAGCAAAGGAGTGGAAAATAAGGATCATGAAACCGTTTAAATCTAAAGAGTGATTTATTATGCATTTGCTTATGCTCATTATGCTCTGACAGTTAGAAAATAACAGCATATCAACTCTTTAATTCTTGATTTAAACCTTTTTTACTAAGCTATCGGGTGATACTACAAACGCCTAATACAAAATTGTTCTAATTTGACAAAGTTAAAAGTTGCCAATGATTCTTAGCCAACTGAAATACGGGCGTCACAATAAATGCGTGGACGACAAGTTGTCCCCCATCGCTTAGCCTCATCTGTGCTCCCTTTTGTTGCTTTTACTGTGATACTCAGTATACGCAATGCCTCCCAGACGAATATACCTGGTCAAGTAACTGGTGATTGTGTCGACATACACAATATTAAAAACACACAGTCTGTCCGTCCATTACAGGTCTGTGATATGAAACATCCCAGGCTATGGTTCACTGAAGCACTTTTGATTAGTCATCATACTAATAATTTCATATCCTGAATATAGGCTCGTGTGTATTTTGACATAATTTCCCATGTCATTGTGATATGAACACAGCCCATTTAAAGTCACACCCATTCACAAGCTTGCAACTAAATGTTAATGCCTTAACCACGCTAAACTTCCCATTGCTTCTGTGAACACCTGGATGGCCCTTCAAATTAAAAGTGTTGGGCCTAAGGGCAACGAGGAGCATGTTCAAATATTTCCTTGGGTTTACTTTACCTGACATCATGAAGGGGGAAAAAAAAGAAACACTTATTTTGTAATACTCCTTTGTTACCCACATAACAGACCATAATATCAGGGTCTGGTCTATTCGAAATAGAAAAAATAACGACTAATCAGTCTAATCTATTAAAAGGCCATAAAATGTGACAATGCATTCGGTACGTCAGGACAGGCAGAACAACATACAACGATGTCCTGTCGTCCGGCTGTCTGCACCTGAACAGCCATGTTGTACATCTCTTCATCATAATGACATGGAATTACAATGCGCCATATTGTTTGTCCAATAGCCTAAACTAAATGTATGTATAGGGAGGGGGGGGAAAGGGGGTTGTCCATTGACTTTCACTTAGAATTGGTATTGGTGGTCAGGAAAAAAAAAAAAAAAAACTCAGCAAAAAAAGAAAAGAAAAACAAAGCAAAAACAAAACACTGTCGCTGTGCGTTCACTCGCACGCTGCTGTCGTCACTTCCTTCAGTCGCACGTCCGGATAATTCAGCTTTGTAAACATTCCAGACTGAGTTGAGGTAATCATGTGATAGTAAGGGAAGAGCACAATGTCACGTGGGTCGTCGTCGCTAAGCAACACAGTACTCAAATCTCGCTAGAAATATTTATTTCTCTCTCGCTCTACGGTTCTAACCTCAATATGAAAATGAAACCAAAAAAAAAAAAAAAGAACAAAATAACTAAACTAAACAAACTATGACCTACAAAGTATGTGTGCTTGCTCGCTCACCGACAGAATAAAACTATACAGAGATCTGTCCTGTAGCTATAGGTGAAGTGCGGGTGGTCGCCCTTCTCTTGAGGTAGTCAACATTCAGAACAATACAACATATCTTCACACATGAGGCATGAACAAACAGCGTACAAAGATTTTTATCTAAACAATTTAACACCTTTTTCTTTCTTTCTCCCTCTCGCATATTTTACTATCGGCCTAAATTGTTTATACCGTTTGTGTGACGATTTTCTTTTTTTGCAGAAGAGGAGGAAACAAAAATTACGGGACGATAAGAGGTAGGACATATTTTATAAGTGAATTATAAAGTCGAGGACTGTTGCTAAATAAAGAGTTCTGATTCATAAAAATCTACCATTATAATTTCAACCTAATGGCACAAATAAGAGCCCAAATAACTAAGAAGCCAAAAAAATTATATATATATTTAAAGAAAGAGAAAATGACAGCAATGTCAGCACGATCTGATGAGGTAAAATAGTTCAATTTCATCCTTGTTTTTTTCTTTCATAAAATGTCATAAGTGCTTTAACCCTGCGAAGAGGTCTGACACTCTTTCAGAGGCACAACAGTAGCATTTTAAGACATTGGTGCAACTTTGTGTGTGTGTGTGTGTGTGTGGGGGGGGGGGGGGGGGGGGGGAGCTTCCTTCAAAAAAATACAGCAACGATGGAGTTAAGGCAGAGCAGCGAGGCTCTCGCTAACTATCTCGCTAAAAATAAAAAAAACAACTCCTAAACTCAAAGCATTTCCTATCTAGTCACCAGAGGGTGACTTTTTTGAGTTGTGGGTGAAGGCGAGGTTTTTGACGCGAGAGTTGGGTTCAGGGGGGCGGGGGGAATGGGGGGGGGGGGTCACCCCGACTTCCGGTGGTGACAAGTGGAGATGCGCAGAGGAGCTCCTCGTGTCGACATCTCGATTAAGAGTGTCATGCTTTCTGAACGCCACACCTCCCTCTGCACTCACCTAATCTTCACAGCAAGAAGGGGCCCCCCCGTTGGCCCCTGAGAAAGGCAACTTCTTGTTTGTTTATCTGAAGGAACTGTCCCCCCCACCCACCCCCACCCCTCACCCCCATCCGAGATCCAACCACATCACATCAGTGTGTGTGTTGGGAGGGGGGGGGGAAGATGGTTGTTAATAAAAACGATGTTCTTGTTTCTGTTACAGAGCTTGCACCATGCTTGGAACTTGTATAAACATTTATAAGAAGTGCGCGTGTCCCTTTTTAAAAACAAAAACAAAAAAAACAAAATAAAAAAATGTATATTAAATGCTTCTTGCATCTAGCAGCAATAGAATTCAAACTGTGGTTTTCTATTTCTAAGGTTTATTAGTTGAACGCAAAGGTATTTTGTGGTGGGAATCTGGTAGCCTTTGAGAAATAAAGTGGTAGCTTCAGCTCTCAGCGGCTACTTACTCATGGTGTGGTTATACTGTTACACAGCCGAGTAGAGAGAAGAGTTTGTTGGTGTATTATTCCTACTGAACACAGATGACGTACTTCATGTCGACTACGTTGAATGTAGTGACCAACGCAATTGGTGTGATCAGAATCATACATTTGCACCCCAATCATAATGTGAATGATGTGAAGGAACAACTGCTGTGATGTAGCTGAAGTCATTTCTCCAGGGCTATATGTTTAAAACTGCGCAATATTCCTAAACAGACTTTTCATGAGAAATATTCGACGGATATTGAATATAAAATCCACCACGCGATAACTGAACCAGTCATACTGTGTTACCCGTGTGATTAGGTTTTATGTCACATGACATAAAATGTTCCTAGGTTTTCAAAAAGATAAAGAGTGTATATCTGTAATGAGTTGTGTTTTAAAATGTTAATTCCTATCCAATGCGTTTCGACCGATGAGATTCTTATAACAGAGTCTCCACTGACCTGAGGTCAAACATGGCAAGCCCACGTTATTAATATTAGTATTTCACTGTCTGCTCTCGTGTAAAAATATAAAATAAAATACTGGTGTTTAGCGATGTAACGGTTTAGCAGGCAACTATCCGAGCGATGTGTCACATGTGTGTTGTGCTGCAACTCTGTGTACTCTCTGGTTTTAAGTGCAACAACTGTTTGTAACAGGATTTACAGGAAGTACTATATTTTGGTTCGACTGAGAATAATCAAGGTTTCCTCCCTCCCTCATTCAAGCTTTCTTTTTTAAATAATGAGGTAATACTGCTGAGGTGATCTGTTGTGTTAAAAAGAAGAAAAAAAAAGAAGAAAAACAATTAGCATTATTAGCATCAATGAGCTAAGTTACACCCCCACCCTCCCCCCCAAAAAACAAACTCAACTTGAGAAACCGGTTTTCCCCCGTTTTTTTTTTTTTCAAAATAAAAGCACAGTAAGCGCCAACATACAGTATGTGGCTCTTATTGTTTGGATCACAGATGGTCTGCCCCCCTCCTCTGAGCGTGGTGGGGCCCAGGGGGCAGTGGGTCCTACTGCTGAAAGGCCTGGTAGTATCGAGGTAGAGGGCTGGAAGTGCTCATAGCAGGGCTGCTGTACCCCTGAGGTAGCTGGCTGTGGCTGTGGGCTCCAGGGCCCTGAGGTACATGAGCCTGCGGGGGCTGGATGAGGGCGAAGGGGCCGGGCGGCTGGGGCGACAGGCCGGCGGCAGAGGAAGACGCGGAGGACGCGTTGGTGGCCGAGGTGGACGGGTAGCCCATCATCAGCCCCCCCATGCCCCCCATGTGGGCGCCGTAGGGCGGCAGACCGAAGGGCAGGAAGCCCAGTAGGGGGCCCAGGTCCATGTTGGTGGCGCAGGACAGCTCGCCGGCACCCCCGCCCGCTCCCTCGGGCAGCAGGGCGTCCCGCTGGGGCGGGGAGGCGGAGGAGGAGGAGGAGGCCGTGCTCAGGTGGTTGGGGGGCAGGCCGCTCTGCAGGTCCAGCAGGAAGCTGTCCATGTCCACGCGGGGGTAGGAGGTGGAGCCATGCGGGTACCGGGGCATGGCGCCGTACGCCTGCTGCTGCTGGGGCTGCTGGGTAGGCGGGGGCTGCTGGGGGTGGTGGTGGCCGTGCGGCGAGGGGGGAGGAGCCATGTGGCGACCCATGGCGGAGGACAAGGAGGTCTGCATGAGGCCGTGGTGGTGGTGGCCCATGCCGGGGCTGGCCATGGGGTAGGAGCTGCTGTACATGTCCATGGAGAAGGAGCTCTCAGTTGGCTCTTTGGGGGCGGAGCCTACGTCGCAGGTCACCGGGCTAGGCTCCTCCTTCACGGTACACAGGCCGGAGGGAGTGGGCGTGGCCACGGGGCCGCTCACCATCCCGCCGGGCGTCAGCCCCGCCTCTTGGGCGTGGCTCTTTTTCAAGTGGCGCGTCAGGTGGTCGCGGCGTCCGAAGCGCTGGGCGCAGCGCGGGCACAGGAAGTCGCGGCGGCCCGTGTGCACCACGGCATGCCGGCGGACATCTTTGCGTGTGTAGAAGCGGCGGTCGCAGCGCTCGCACGAGTACTTCCTCTCCCGGACCGGCGCGGCGCCGCTGGCCCCCGGCGGACCCTGGGAAGGGGGAGGCCGGTCGTTGTGGCTGCCCAGGTGCTCCAGCAGGGAGGGGGATCCGTCGGGACAGGGCAGGCCCGCCGTGGTGCCGTGCGCCGCCACCAGGTGCCGCCGGTACCCCAGCTGGGTGTTGTACTGCTTACCACACTCCTGGCACTGGAAGAGCTGCCTGTTGGCTGGGTGGGCCTCCTGCAGCTGGCTCTTTAGATGGTCCTGCTGTTGGAACATGATCTAGCAGGCAGAACAGTGGCTGGCTCTCTTCTTCGTGTATGAGGACTTTGGCCAGGAGCCTGACCAGACACAAACAAGACTCATGGGCATGCTCCCGGGGGCTGACCATCAGACTGGACACACCTGGCCTTCCCCAATACTCGAGCTGGAGGGCTGGATCCTAAGTGCTGCTTGTTGGTTGTACGATGCCCTTTTATGGCAACTCCTAGTGGTCTTCCTTGCCTTGCTGGGCGAATCCTGTATCCAGAGATTGGTTTGGGTGACAGCAGCTGCCATAGCAACCCCAGAAGGGCTGTAAGGGATGAGTCACTCTTCTTCTTCTTCTTCTTCTTCTTCTCTGGAATGGTTGTACGTTGTTCTGACCTGTGAGGAGCTGTTGTGTGGTGGTGCAGAAGGGGGTGGGGGTGGGGTCAGCCAGCCGGAGATGGAGGGTCTTCAATAGGTCAATTTAAAAGGGATCCAGGGACACATTTTTTGTAAATTCTGTAAAAAAGAAAATAGGCAGACAGAAGCACAACACAATGTGATTATCATTTTGGTATATACTGAATATTAGGACATGCAGTTTTCAACTTGACTATGAGATTCTTTTACATGCAAATTATTATGTCAAGAAAAGCTATTTATAGCTCATTCTGTAGCATATTTACATTGCATACTAAAAACAAAATGTTTACAGTTTGGAATTCAGTTAATTTAAGTTCAACAAACTAACAATATATGTATGTATAGCAATTGGATATAATTATTGTAAAACATGAACATACTTGCTAAAGCATTACAGCACTACAACTGTTACAGGCTTATACAATTAAAGGTGGATAGAATGGCCAAATACCCTGTCCATAGTGTGGGATTTTTTTATCTTTTAAAAAATATTTTAACACATTTACATTTCTATGTTTGGATATATGCATGTCATATGTGACATAAGGTTGGAGGATGTTTTGTGTCATAATACGACTATAGTATTCCATAAAATGAGTCTGCTCTGCTAATATAGTATCAATTTGGATTTTTTGGGATTTGATTCAGTTTATTTTTTTTACTGGTGCTGGTCCAATGTCAAAATGGCAAAAACAAATCCTGGCAGGTAAAAATGTAGAACATTTTAATTTCAGATGTGAATGATGACATTCATATTAATATCATTATGAATTATAGTAAGCAAAAGACTGAGAAAAACAAATAATAATCCTAATAAAATGAACACTCAACCTATACTTTAAAGGTTGAGCATTGTCTCTTATTACTATTGGGAAAGGAAGGAAAATTGAGTGCATTTCAATCAATACACTGTCTAACATGTGTATACCAATCAAGTGTTAGTTAGTAAAATTTAAAAAAAATATAGGGGTTAATACACTAATTGATATCAGTGAGCATGGAAAATTAGCAGTATTCAGATTATGTTATGTGAATATAATATAATATAATCTGAAAAATGCATTTCACAACTTTAGTTTCTGCAAATGTTCACTATGCATCAACAAGTACAAATCGAAGGGCAACAATTGAAGGGGAAAACACACATGATAGGCCTAGGCATAATAACACAATAATGCTATGAAGTTGCAGGGTTGAGTGTGTTGATAACCTTAAGTGACTAAGGAAATCTTGTTTTATCGAGGAAATGATGGTGTTGTGCAACATGTACATGTAGGTTTGAAAAACGAATTGGTGCAAAAGCTTCAACCTTTATAATATTGGACATTGTAGTCTTTGCCTGGTGAAATATTCTGCCTAGCATTATCCATTTGTACTTAATGCAAATTAAGTTTAAAAAAATGTCCCATCTATTTTCCAGTACTATATATATATATATATATATATATATATATATATATATATATATATATATATAAACTGCAATAGTGATATTTAATTTGTGGATAAAAAGGGGTAGGTTGTTATTCAATATACATGTATGCCATGCCCCTGACAAATATACAAATCTGGATTGCAGTCAGACGTAGTACTTGTTACTGTATTTTCCAATGCTATTTGTATAGGTTATTATTACTACTACTACTACTAACCTATAACTACCTTATTTTGAGTTTTGCAACTTATGCAGCAGACCCTGGAGCTGCCAGCTTCCCTTTAGCCCTACATGCTAGCTGATGAAAACACATAGTAAACAGCCTTTTCTTGCGGGCAGTTTGCTTCCTACACCATTTTATATCGCATAAAGGGTCGCCCTGCGTGCTGCTGGCCCCTCACCGTTATCTCCCTAAAGCGCATTGTTACCATGTGTTAATATTTACGCAATAACTCACCGTTTCGTTTCACAGAACAGTGCAACTCGTCGCGTTTCTCATTCGCACGAATAAAAACGAGCGGATCCGCCGCTGCCGACCTGACGGTAACTTTAACGGTGCTAACCGCTGTTTTCAACGTCGGTCCGACTCGCTCGCTGCCGTTAATAAAGCGATCGGCCGACACACCGCCAGAAGTTACAAAACGATCAACACCGACACATTTCGCAGTCCGATTCGCGTTACTTTGCGTAACTCCGCAGCTCAGGATCGTGATGTTGTGAGGGATTGCGGTGTGGGCTAGCTCATCTTGATTCACGAGGCAAGGCTTGATCACCAAGTCACCGCATAGTTCCCCGATCACCATTTCTGTATGAAACTCACACACAGGGTGCATAACGCCGATACACGTTTATTATGGACTTATTACCAACCCGATTTCGCGTATCGGCTTCAACGTGAACACGGCGTTAGCGAATATATTCACGCAAAATAAAACAATTCGGCAAGTTTGTGTCTGGGGGAGTTTACAAGTCGGCAGGGATCATTTTTTTAGGACCTCATTTAAACTTTAACGTGCGTATCGTACGTCCAGAAATCCCGGCGCAAACTTACCTCCGGCAGGTCCGGAGCGGTTCCGTTCAGATGGGATCCTGCGGATTTGCGACTTCACATTTTTCCAAATTTTTCTAAAAATTTTAATGATATTTTGGGGCCTGGGCTCCTCGGCGCGGCGCTGGAGTTGTGAAGCGCATGCATTGTGGGAGCGTGACGTCAGACACACCACTTTGACGAACTTTTGAAAGGAGGCCAGTTGGCAAAACAGGCGCCGCCGCCATGGGGGAGAGGAGCGGTTCAGGTTCAACTCCGCATCCGTTAGAGCAGAGACCAAGCACATTATGCACGTTAAGACACCCGCATGTTAAAGCTCAGCTCAAAACCAAATACCGTTGAATGTGTATTTTGAAACTATTCGTCACTCACTGTTGCCATTAAACTAATAGATGGAGCTGCTCTTTCTATGTCATGTGTTGGGGGCATTACTGAAATGCACCGAATGAGTTGATTGGTAATGTGCGTAATATACAGTTTTTTATTTTTTATTGTATATTTACCAAGATGAATTATTAAGGGGGTTAAGATAGGTTATTGGTGAGTTATTGTGATACATCCAGTCATGTGTAATTATTGTCCATAGGAGTGTCTAGTAATTACATTAAAGTAAATATATTCGACTGCAGAATAAAGGAAGACAATGCTATTTGTCGGCGGAGCAATACGATTAAAAAGTGTATAAGATAATACGATGGTGATATAATAATTATTCTTAACATATTAAATGTGTGCTTCACTGGACCGAATAGATCAAATGCAATTATAATATTCAGCCTCCGGAATAGGTTTAGGCGGTCGTTGTTTTTTGGTTCGCACTTACATCGTGCATAACGCGAGAGGAAGAAGACGAGAGAGGTCCAACCACGTATGATATACAAACCCTACTTTTAATTAACAAAAACCATGACCAAAAAAACCCCAACGTGTTTCTTTTGTGTGTTTCTCCTGCGGCGTCGAGGGCAGCAGCGTAGCGTAGAGCAGAGCTAGATGGCGGGCTGCTTCTGCGTTGCATTCCTGCAGTAGGTTTGACCCTTGACCCCGTTGTTGTAGTCCCTCCGCCTCGCATTCCTAGCAGGGTTTTCCTGCAGTAGTACAGCAAAGGCGCACGCCTGCCCACTGCGCCCACTGTGTACAGGCTTGGTAGCTTAGCTTAGCTAGCTAGCAACAGCAACCACCACACAACCAACCAAACCACCACCACCACCCATCTGCACACAATCTGCTGTGGGATGCAACAGAAAACAACCCCAACACTACATATGACGCTTTAGCCCAACGAGGTGGTGGCGTAACACTCCGGTTTGATCGGCGCAGAAATCCTCCCGGGGGGAAGGAGGAGGAAAAAGGGAAGGAGCTTGTTGTTTTTTTGGGGGGGAGCAGCAGCAGCAGCAGCAGCAGCAGTGAGTTAGCTGCCCGTGCTAAGTGCGCCTTTTAGCCCCCGCGAGCTAACACGGTGGTGCCTCCTCACACGGTTCACGGTTTCCCCCCCCTGACCCGCAGCGACGACCCGCTTTGTGGCGACTGGAGATCCGAGAGAGAGACCCGGTCCCGACCTACGAGCCAGGAACCAGCCGCCGCCGCCACCGGGCCACGACCGCGGAGGACATGAAGGACAAGCAGAAGAGGAAGAAGGAGCGCACCTGGGCTGAGGCGGCTCGCATGGTAACGAACCCACCACCAAAACTTTTTTTTGTTTTTTTTGGGGTCATTTGAATTGTATTTTTTTATTATTATTTGTTGTTGTTGCGGGGGGGGGGGGGGGGATTTGAGGGGTACGACTGCTTCCGACGGCACGGGGAGGGGGGTGGGGGTGTGGGGGAAAGTCCAGCCGCCAGGCGGAGGGGCTACTAGCCGTTAAGAACCGCGGCCCAGACCCGCTCAGATGGACCGCCTCGCGTCGCGCCGCGTCCCCGCCGTTTTTCCGCCTCCGTCTCTCCCCGGACGAGGCCGACATTTAAACGACGCGTCCCGGCGTATGAGCTTTGTGTTGATGGCTTTTGTTGAGCCCTCGCGAGCCCTCCTCCCCGAGTGTTGTTGACTTGCCACGGGCTCCTCGGCTAACGCTAGCCATGCTAACGTTAGCACGGCGAGCAGCCTGCTAACGTTGCTACGGCTAGCGCTACTGTTATGTTTTCATCCCTTTGTTTGTTAGGGAAGCAAGTTAGCCCACGGGTGTCATAGTTATCAAGTTAACCCGGCTCGCCGCTCGGCGGTCCGCGTATTAAATATCCAGTTACACGTATCGTAGTGAACATGGCTGTATTGTTATTTAGGGGGAATGTAATATGCAGCCAAAAACATGATAACTATTCAACATAGCTGGTTCTGGGCTAATTCAGTCCCGGTAGAAATACTACTTGGTGTAAACCCTGAATAACGCACGGCCATACGTCCACATGCATGGCTCTGGGTTTTACTCATGGCCTTTTTAGACAGAAGGGCTTGTTGTTTGGATGGACCCAAAAATAGGGTTTGCCCGTCTGTCAACCTATTGTATTTCTAATCACCCTTGAGCTTGAATTTAAAACGTGTTATACAACTGAACTATAAATGGCCAGTTGAAAGTTGTCGTTTAAAAAAAAAAATGACGAGAAAATGTATGAATGCATGTTTTTAGCCCTGCATAAACCCAGAGATTAAATGCAGATTGAGTTGACCCAATTACAGGGTTTGTTGACGTTCCCAGTTTGTTCACATTGGACCAAACTATGGATACCGGCCTACTGTAGGACCCGCAGTCAAACATGGCCAACACTTAGAAGGTGGCATTACCCAAACACTCATTTTTAAATAGCCACCATGTACTTAAGCGTTTTGACTTTATTTGTGTGTTTTTATTCATTAAACTATGTAGGAGTGCGTCGGCTCAGGTGTGGATGAGAAGTGATGCAGGTTACCCCGGCCAACAACCACACTGAATCTGCATTGCTTAGTCCCTGTGCTTTTATCTCAAGCAAGAACAAACCATCTAGAGAGCGGAGAAAAAGCCACAATGCATAATATGTTAACCTGTATTAAATTTACTATTTAGTCATTCAGTGGACGCTTTTATCCAAAGCCTCTTACAGTCATTATTGAGCAGGTAGGATTAGGCATCTTGCTCAAGGATGTAGACTGTGCAATCCAGAACCATTGACATGTTCCTCAAACAACCACTGTCCTGTCCCCTCATCAATATACTGTTTGTTAATTTAGTGAAGAAGAACCGTATAACAAAGCTGGTACATTTATTTAAATGAATCAAAGGTAGCTTACTTTGTCATTTGCTTTTGTTGTTAAAACAAAAATCACAGATGATTTCATCACGTGACTATGCTGTCACTTTAGGGCTAGCATCACAACTACACTTGGCAGCATAGTTTTATTTTTTTAAGAGGTTAAAAATATACAGCCATACAGTCAGCTAGTGGACATCCATCTCTATGCTCTAACATTTCTTCTCAGCAACACACGCAGGCATATTAGTTGCTGTGTGCAGCACCATCGGTAGTATGTTAGTCGTTTCTTGTGGTTTCAGACTTGCTCTGTTAATCCATGTAGATACTTGTCGTGTTGTATTCTTTATGGCTTATGTTAATAAGAAAGAGATTAACTGCTTGTGGCGGTTATGTGATTTTGCAGGACTATACATTGTATAGCTATAGTGCTTCACAGACACGCTGTGTTGATTTCAAAGTCATTTTGTCAAGATGTTCTCTGTGTGTGTTAACAAACACTCAACATGCTGACAGGTATTGGAGAACTTCTCCGATGCCCCAATGACACCAAAACAAATCCTGCACGTCATCCAGACCAAGGGACTCAAAGAAATGAGGTTAGACGTACACAAATGCAAACACACGTTTTCTAAAGATGTCAAGTCAATTGTTGTTTTTAAAGAGTAACGAAATGCCCCAGTCTCTGCTCAATATACAATAAAAACAATGGAAATCACGTGAAAAAATCATAGAAATCCTATTCCAAGCCAGAGATCTTGGGGATTGCTGTGAAATAGACTTTCTATCTCCATATAGAAAACACTCCCTCAAAATGACATGGAGAAAAAGGTGCCAACAGGCTTGACGGATAATGTTTTTAAACTCTCCATGTGGGAACCATGGGCCTGCCATTCTACTCTTTAATGCTCCTCAAACTCAACACTTGAGAAATGATCTTTTTAAGTTGGTTATTATACTGTTTCAATTCTTCTTTTCTCTCTTCTCATCTCATCTCATGGGACCTCTTCAAAAACCGATGGTGCTCCTCACACCAGGAGGTAGGTTTGATCTTTGGTCTTTTATGGCTAAAGCCTTTTCAAGCACTTAATTATTCACTTCATTTTTGTCTTGCTGGCCAGTGTGATAATTCAGTATTGTTTTGTGGCTTTCATTGGAGCCACAATCCCCTGCACATATATATATATATATATATTTAGTCATGTTAATACGTAGGGGTAAGGTCAAGGATGCCACAGGTGGACATTGGGGTTGGAACTCATAACCTTATGGCTGGGATTTCTGTGACCTAGAGCACTGTAACAAAAGGGCCAATTTATGTTTCTAGTGGGACGGCTCCGCTGGCGTGCCTGGTCACCATGCTACACTCCCAGGTGAGGGGAGACAGAGTGAAGAACAGCATCTTCTTCAAGTTGCCGGGACGCATGAGCCTGTTCACTCTCAAGGTACACCTCACCTCATCCATATTTAAATACGCTGGGACCATCAGTGGAAATCTGCAATGTTTGGGAGGCCATTTTGTTTTGCCATCCGTAATACGATTCTTGTCTTTTTTTAATAATTTTTTTTAATGAAAACTTTTCACATCACAGTTGACTTTGGAAGTATAGACTGTCAGTTTATGCACTCTCTGAATTGTTTAAGTAATGATATTTGATTCACTTTTGATCTGTAAGACACACCTAACAATGTCACTAGGTGTCATGTTTCAGAAGCACCCGGTAGTGCATTTATAAACTGAAGAAAGTCTCAGCTATAGATCTTCTTTTTAGCTTTGTATTAAATTCCACACGGTGTAATGCAGTTTTGCCATTTAAGTCGACCGAGGGAGAAATTAGAAGAGTTTTGTCTGATGATTCTTGTGCAAATATGGCAAATTTGAATGGTGATTTTTATAATTGCTGGACTAATCCTGTCGACCAAGACATTGTGTAAATTTCCACAAGAGCAATACGTATTTTACTATTTAGTCATTGACTCATTTACTAGACGCTTTTATCCAAATGAGACTTGCTATACAGTGAATTCAGATACAGGTAGATTGGTGGGTAGGTAGCTTTTATGCATGCATTATTTGTATACTAAGAGGGTACATTTATACATGCGTTGTCAAAACGCGGTCTGCAACATCAACTCCGTTTCCGAGAAAAAAATCTTGTAAAAGCAAGACCATTGATGTCATTGGTCCGTTTTGGAGAACGCAAATCCCGGATCAATGACACCGATAGTCAGGGGCGGACTGGGAACAAAATTCGGCCCTGTCAATTTTGTCCTGGACCGGCCATGGAGTTGCGCGATTGTTGATGGGGGGGGGGGGGGGGGGGGGGGGTGCTTCGCGATTGTTGACGGCGGGGGGGGGGGGGGGGGGTGGGTGCTGCGCGATTGTTGACGGGGTTCTTCAAAAAAAAAAAAGGGCCGACGGCCGTAGACCCACACGGCCGTTCTGGACTTCTCCAGAACTCACAGATGGCCAGTCCGCCCCTGCCGATAGTCCAACCTTTCCGGGATTTTCCCACGGAAACAGAGGATTAAGGACGGCTACAAGTAGGCAGCGGTCATTGGGGATCATAACCCAATACGTTACGGCAGGGATTCAAACACCCTAGCCACTACACTGTCCAGTCCTACTTTGAGTCAGTCTAAATCTCTTTGGGTGCTACTCTGCAGAAGAACGCCCTACAGTGGACCAAGAGCCCAACTGAGGCGGACACAGCCACAGATGGCGCGGGGGCCGCAACCGCCTCCACCGCTAACCCCACAGCCTCCACCACCGGCACCTCCGCGGGGCCGGGCCTGGCCCACGCCACTGCCCCCGAGGGGGCCGAGCAGGAGAGCTGCGACTCCACCGAGACCACCGCCAACGCCAGTGGGGAAAACGACGGTAGGCTGAAGAGCTGAAATTGAAACTTTATTAACCCCAGACAGGAAATATGGATGTCACACTAGAAGGTACAGGACAGTAATATACATTTGCAAATGGATGGAAATTAAAAATAAGTGTCAAACTATAAAAAGTAACTGTTGGAAAATCTATCTAATACACAATATGAGCAGTTGATATATCTGTATATTATCAGTAGTAGCTAATGCTAAATGTAGTAATGCTACCTGCTGTGACAGTAAAACAAGTAATGTTGCACTATATTAATTGGCATTATGTTTATTGTATCATATTTATATATTCAACTGTGACTCCAGTGTCAAACACAATCATATCGATATATTCTTGCTAACACATAATCCTATTTATAGTTCCACTTTTTTTGGTCACAACTTGGCTTGAAAGCCTCGCAGTGGTTCTTCTATTGCAGGCTATAAAAAAAATCTTTCCCCCTCCACCCCCCCCCCCCCCCCCAACCCACTCTGCCCCTGTAGCTTCTGTAGACGAGACCTCATCCAGCGCCTCCTGCTCCACAGAGCCCACCCCTCCCAGCCAACCCCAGACCCGCCTCAGCAGGGCCGCTGGGCAACAAGGCCGTGCCGAATCCCAAACCCAACACACCACCCGGCTCAGCCGCTCTAGACAGGTAATGCACAGCACACACCGGACACGTTGAAGGATGGAGATTTATCACATATATTGTATCTGGTAGGGGTCTAACGCTTCTCTGGATCCTTGATTCGATTTCACTTTCGGTTTTGAGGTCACAATTCAATTTGATTTTCTTTATATACTTTTTTATAAAGCCGGTGGCTTGGCCTACACTACTGTAACACTATCGGCCTTGGCCTCTCAATAAATAAACTATTTATAGTAATATTTATTTAATATTTATAACAAAAAACGAGTTGAAAACAGCAATCAAAATTTAAAGTCTCACAAATCGGACATAATAAAATAACACTTCGGGAAACATTCTTTTTTTTTTTTCAACGTTCTATCGGCATTTGTGAATATGTGCTGCCATGTTTGATATGTTGATTTGGCAACATATCAGCACTCGCGTGTAGCAAAGACTAGCGAACTCCATTAAGACTAGCAAACTCCATTAAAAAATCAACAACACAGACGCATTGTTCAAAGAGGGAAAACTAAATGTTGCCATACTGCTGATTATATAGAAATACAATTCGTCCACTTTCTGTTTAGCCCTTTAACGGCAAACCAAATAGATCGGTGTATATTGGACTATACATGGACCCGTATAACAGGAAGTATCACAGTAGCGCATGCTGTGTTGTCATTGATGCTAGCATACCGGTGTTGGCTGATTGCTGTGCATTCAAATGTACTCAAAATCATTCATAGTTTTGTCCAATCCCATGTACTTCGGTGCAAATGCATTATGAACATCTGCGTTAGCGTGCAACGTGTGCCTGCTCAGCTTTTGCATTGGGCTGGGAAACGCTGCCATAACAATCCATGGAAGGTGCTCCACTGTCCGTGTCGCGGTGCGTGGCTCCATCCAAGCTAAAAAAATCGCTGTGCTTCAATTCTCAATGGCGAACGTGTCAACTAGCCACTTTCACTCATAAATGATGACACCGTTCTTTGTACATTGATTGTTTTCTGACGCGCTGTGTTGACTCGACGCGGACGGCGACACATTTTTAGTGGACCACTGGTATGACGTGGCGTCACTCAGAGTTGTGAACTCCTTTTTTAAATTGGCAGTTTGAAATCGAACCTAATATTTTTCGACATTCCAACTACAATGGAAATCATTACACCCCTAGTATCTGATATAACACATACAGTATCATAAAGGGATAGTTCAGATTTTTTTTGAAGTGGGGTTGTATGAGGTACTGATCTAGATTCAGTGTATTACCTACAGGAGAAGGTACTTATTTAGAGTCAGTGTATTACCTACAGTAGAAGGCGGTCGGCGTGCCCCCAGTTTGGAGAAGCAGACAGCTGTACCAGCACACGCTAAACAATGTACTGCTCTGAACGGGGCCAGCAGCAAAACGTATTTGAGCTGCCTAAAAAAAGGCCCACATAAGAAAAATTTGTATCAATTTTAAGTGTACACTATACGCTTATACGTAGGAATACAGAAGTTCTACGCTTGGGAAAATGTAGTGCCATAGGAAATGCTGTCTGACAGCAAGGTAAAGCGGTGATAATATTCTTTACATAGCGGTGGGCCTTTTTTAGGCGGCTAAAATACATTTTGCTGCTGGCCCCGTTCACAGCAGTACATTGTTTAGCGTCTGTGCTGGTACAGCTGTCTGCTTCTCCAAACTGGGGGCGTGCCGACCGCCTCCCACTGTAGGTAATGCACTGACTCTAGATAAGTACCTTCTACAACCCCACTGCAAAAAATCTGAACTATCCCTTCAGGGGATAGTTCAACTTTTCATTAATTTGTTCAGCCCTTAGGTATTAAGTTTTGGTTAACAACCTGGTTAACCTGGTCCATCATTACAGTATGAAATATGTGAAATATGTTGCATTGGGGCAGGATAGTGTAGTGGTTAGGGTGCTCGAGGCCCAGCTGAAAGGTACTGGGTTCGATTTTATTTTTCACCCCCCCCCCCCCCGCCCCCATGTCTGCAGTCTACCTGCAGGCATCCTTGAGCTAGATGCCCAACTACTACGTGCTCATGAATGACAAGTATCTGAATTCACTGCAAGTCGCCTTGGATAAAGGCATCTGCTAAATGACTAGATGGTAGATTTATTTTTGGGCATGTGGGAGACCGGGAACTGGATCTTTATTTTACAGCATTACAAAAACATGTGACAAAAATGATATTAATTGCCCAACCTTGGAGCGTGCATCCTATTCGTCCTCCTTTTCTCTTCATCCTCATCTCTCATATACTGACCCACACCCTCCTCTCTCTCCCACTCTCTCTCTCTCCCCCCCTCCCTTCCCCAGTCAGGAAGACAGAGGAAGAAGGCGGTGATGATGCCCAGAGTGGTCCTCACTCCACTCAAGGTCAACGGAGAACACGTTCCATCAGGTAAATATAGCAGTTTTATATTTACCACCCCCGCCCCCACCCACCCTGCTGCCCTTCCTCCTAATACCCCCCCCCCCCCCCCCCCCCCCCCCCCTGTCTGCTTTGGTTCCTGACAGTCACAGCTGCTGGCTCTATATATTTTCAGTTGCAAGAAACAAAATAGAGTGCTTTAAAGTTAAAAATACAACTACAATAGGTTTTTCTTCATTTGTAATTATTTATCAGTTGTAGTAGGGGTGGTATATTTACCCCAATCTTAAACAATATAGATTGCCACCATTTTGTTTTATTGTGACAACCAAAAGCTGATCACTGGTTTCCTGACAGCCAGACACCTCTAAGAGATTCCTGTCCGGCCCGACTACTCAGTTTTGACAACTACTTCCAACCGAGCTGTCTTGTATGTAAAGCGTTGGCACTGTCTTTTGAATTCAGATCCATCTCCTTGTTGTATGGGAACATACTGTGAATCCGTGTCACAGACCGTGGCGGTAAGCTCTTCTTCTTCGCTGAAACGAGTATAAACGAAACTCCTTGCAGGATTTTCGAGGCTTATTTCACCACTTTCTTAAATGGGATGGTTGCGGTGGATTCTTAAGGATTACATCATCCGCCATAGTAAAAAAGGACCCGATAGACATCGGAACAAATATCGGTTTTATGTTTGAAGTGAAGCACCACTTTTTTGTATTATCTATAGTCTCTAGTAGCATGGAGACAGAAGATGTGCTCAGAATTAAGATATTTGTATCCCTCAAGTTCCTTGTCATCTCGTCGCAAGTTCTTTTTTATGTCCTTTTGGTTTGACCTTTCCGCTCTGTCAAGACATGTGGTTGTGTGTGTGGAGATCGGAAAAGTCCAACCGCTTTCTGGAAAATGTCCCTTCCTGACAACCCCGCTCCCCCATCCCGACTCTTCCAAACAGTCCCCCGCCCCCCACCCCCTGCTGTGTAACGCCCCCCCCCCCCTCCTCCAGGCCTTCTAACCCAGTGTGTCCTGCGCTTCCCCGCCCGCTCCCACAACCGGCCTTTCCTCTTAACCCTGCGTCTGACAGCCCCTGGACCCCACCCACTCCACATGGGGGCTGGATGTCTTATTTGGGCACTGGATCTTCTGTGTCTCTGTGCTTGTGCCACCACCTCTTAACTGTGCTGTAGCCTTTACCAGCCCTTTTACACCCCCACCCAAACCTACTGTACTCACCACCCGCAGACCCCACTCAGTTATGACCCCACAGTGAGTGTCTGACCGGCTCCCCAATGCCACCTCCCCCTCCTCCTCCTCCTCCTCCTCCCCCACTTCAGGAGCTGCAGGGAGGCGCAGGGAAACATCTAGGGGTACGGGGGGTCCTACGCTCCGCGCTCGCCCAGATCTAGCCTGGAAGCGCCCGCAACACTTCAAGAACATGCACGGCCTACACTCAGGTACAGGCCAAACCCTCATCCCCCCCCCCCAACCCCCCACTCCTCAACCCGACAGGAGTCGGGCCTTTCAGGCTACGTTGATGTCCTACCCCCTTCCCTCCTGGGTCAACTCTCAACATCATGCAAATCTCTACTTGATGACAGCTACAGCTGTTAAGTTGACATTAGCCTGCTAATATTATACTGCTAATACAATCTAGGGAGAAATAATTATAATGGTGAAAAGCTTAAAGGACAATACCGGTCTGGGTGATCAAACCATCGTAACCGACTCTTCTCGCTTTCCGTTACCAACATAATTTGTCAAAATGACTTCCTTTTACTGAATTATTCTGCCGAAGAGCATTTAGCTTGAGCCACAAATGTAAACAATGGCAATATAGCTTGTGGGAAGTTTGTGGACAACATAACAGTGAATCACCATACAAGTACTTTACAACATGTCTTATCACAAAGACCAGAGTGCTCTATTGCGATTGTTTACATTCGTGGAAGGCACGTTCACAGGCAGCATCGGCACAACAAAGTGATTTTGAGAAATGTTGTTGGTAAAGTTTTAGTGAAGCCAGGATAGGCGGTGACGATGATTTGATCACCACGACCGGTATTGTCCTCTAAGTGGCACACGCACTAGATGAGAAACATGTAGGACATAGTGCTTCAGAAAAGATAATCTGTGGTGTGTAAAGCGTGGGAGTTACTGTAGCTGGGTGCTGTTGTTTGGTGGCAGTGTGAATAACTGAATTCAGAACTGTGTGTGTGTGTGTGTGGTTATTTAGGCAGTTGGTTGGCCTGTCACTCCTACCACCATTTTGGAGACCCTAGTTCCTCCTTGTGAAGGGTACATTTCAATTCAATGTTTCCCGTCAATATTCTTGTGCATGCTGCTTGTGTGCACCGTGGTTTGGTACGTTGGAAGAGTTTGGAGAGAGTTTGGAGTTGGCTGATAGATTTGACCGTTTGTCAGGTAACATTATATTATCGGTTACATATTAAAACAATTGCTTGGTCACTAGATTTTTCCACTCTGGCAGGGAAAAAGACTTGATAGACCCGTCTATCACGGGCTAACTTCAATCAATCAGATCAACAAACCATAACGTAGTAGGACAGCAAAAACATCTTTCCTATCCAAAAAGCCTGCAGTGCCGTTCTTTGCTCTTTTTTTAATGAAGAAATACTCTCCAGTTAAGACATTATAGCAGCATCTACGCTAACCTCTTTAGGAGCCGCCATTGTTGTTTTCGAACGGTCGGTTCTCGCTGTCGTCACAGCTAAACCACGCATGTAGCTGCCAGTGGTTCCTCATAGGACACTGATTGGTCCGAACCACTGTGGTTCGGATAAGCGCATAACTTGAAGCCTGGCAAGATGAATATCCAAGGTGCCTCGCAAGGTAAGTCTGATACCGGACCATCCACTTTATTTGTGTTGACTTTATTATTGAGGAACCGGGTGAATGTAAAAAAAAAAAGCCTTAATAAACCATCAAAATCATTTTAATGAAATTCTTAAAAAGTGATGTTGGGTTCAGTGATCTTAGATAATTTGTTCCTTATCTTTGGTTCTATACCGTCTTTTTCAAATGTACTGTTTATCTCGGAATACAAAATGCATTCCTGACTTGCTACTACTAATCCTGGTAATGTTTACTGACTTTGACAAGCCAGCACCAATTACAAACGGTTGTTCTGTTGAAATCAAATCAGAAAAAGAATTGGCTTATTATCCTAGTAATAAGAGACGGTTCTGTTCCGTGTCCAGATAGATGACCAGCTTCCTTCCTCACTCCTTGTAATGCAGGGCCCATGAAGAGGAACCGAGGAGGGGTGGACGTGGACTTCGAGACGCCCGGCTCCATCCTCGTGAACACCAACATCCGTGCGCTCATCAACGTGCGAACCTTCTCTGCCTTCCCCGCACACTCCCAACAGCAGCTTCTGCAGCTGCTCCCCGAGGTCGACCGCCAGGTGGGTGCCTCTGCGTCCTGGTTAGGGTGGGGCCGAGAATGCGCCTCCTGGTTAGTTTTAGATTCTGTGAGAAAGTGGAGAGGCCTGGCGCAATTATCAGCCATTTTTAAACATAATAATTTAACTATTATGTTTATATTAAACATTAACATTTATTTGTATATGTATTTATGCATTATTAACATTTACATTACTTATTAGTGAAATGTATTCCGAATATTTTCTCTGCTCGCTCAAATGATTCGTTGCGTGGGTGCAGTTGCACGGCCGACCCTAAAGAACAGAAATGGGTCGATGCTTGTGTTGGTAGGGTCATGTGTCCTGGTCATGTGACTCCTCATGTCCACTCTAATGGGTGACCTCTGACCTCTGTTCCTGCAGGTGGGTCCAGATGGCATGGCTCGCCTCAGCAGCTCTGCTCTCAACAACGAGTTTTTCACCCACGCCTCGCAGAGCTGGAAAGAGAGGCTTGCTGAAGGTTGGTCCACGCTTTGTCTCTGCGGCATTTTATGCAACCATCTCGTATGTTGCACAACTTCACCGTCCCTCAGAGGAAGAATGCTTTTCCTGTAGTTTTTCTCAAGGTTTCTTCCCTCTGAGTTTTTACTTATCCTTTTAAAGGGATAAGGGTTGGGGGGCGGTTCGGTCTCATCTGGACCCGTGTTAACTTTTGTCGACAGCTTTATTTAGCTTTATCTCCATAAGCATCAGTGCACAATATAAACCATCTAGATTGAATAATATCGACATTCTCTCTCTGAAAATGTGAGGCAGGCAAAATGAAACGCTGGGTGGGCATGTCAATTGGGCAGTGTAAAATTGTTACATCCACGTCTGGTTTGTTATATATTAGAAAACAAACATAACATGTTACTCGGCATGTATGCTAAATCTAATTAATTTAGGTAGCATCAAAATGTATTAAAAGATCGCTACCCGTGATGCTAACACCAGATATGATAAAAATATATATTTTGCCAAGGTCTATTCGTTTCTTTTTACAATCTGGACACCTTTCACTGCCAAATGTTTGGCGTGGTGTCCGGTTTGTTTCGTTTGATTACCTTTTAATCAGCAGCGTCGGTCATGGTTTGAAGAACCTTATTGGGTAATATGGATATGTGCATACTGACCTAGACATGTACAACCCAAAAGCAAACCTTGTGTTTTAGGGGAGGAGCTTGCCAAGCATGTTTGCATTGGGGTAGACTGCTGAAAACACAATCCTTGTGTTTCTAATGTTTTCTGATGGTACTTCACCTCAGAATGTACGAATGTAGTAGCAACACCGTGTTTATGTGGATTTTGGTGGCAGGGACCTTTAACACCCTAGTATAACCAGCTCACATATTTTTATATTCAAGCACATCTGCCGGGAACAGATTGATGATCCAAGCAGTGTTGCTTCATGCTGTAGTAGGTGTGGCTTACAGATTTCTGCTGTGGTCTCTTTTTAAAGGGGAGTTCACCCACGAGATGCAGGTGCGCTTCCGACAAGAGATGGAGAAGGAGAAGAAGGTAGAGGCCTGGAAGGAGAAGTTCTTTGAGGAGTACCACGGTCAAAAGTAAGAGCACCTAACAAACAAACCCATTGGCAGTGTGTAGACGCCTTCTGTTCTGATGAGATGGCACTTTATCCACCCCAGGCGGGATCTTTGGGATGTTTGGCTTCAGGTTGCTGATGTGCCATCTTCCCTCTTCTCCCAGGTCCGGTCTGACGCGGGAGGAGTCGTTGAAGCTGACAATGAGCGAGGCCGCAGATGTGGCGGGCAGCGTGTTGGACGACGAGGTGGCGGCGACGGCCACCGGCACGCCCAAGCGACGCAGTGTGGGCCGGCGGCGGCGCGACGGCCGCATGAGGAGACGCACGCGCGCCGACCTCCGCCGCAGGGCGCGCCGCACGCTCTGCAAGTCGGCCACGCCCACCCTCCAGTCACCGGCGGAGCCCTCGGAGGCGGCCGGTGCCCTGCTGGACACCTCGGCGGCGTCGCTCAACTCCCCCATGTCGGACAGCGCGGCGGTGCAGGGCGAGGTGGTGCTGCAGGCCGACTCGGGCCTGGAGCTCCCCGCCGAGTGCTCCTCGGTGGAGCCGGAGCCCTGCGCCTCCTCCACCCCTACCCCCGCCCCCGCCGCTCCCGAGGCCGAACCCGAGGTGGAGCCCCCCCCCACCCCTCTCACACCCACACCGATTCCGACGCCTACACCCACGCCCACCCCCACGCCGACCCCCACCCCCAGCCCCAGCCCCGCCTCCACCAGCGCCAACGAGGAGCCGGAGGTGGCGACCGGCCTGCTCCCCGAGGAGGTCGCCCCGCCCCTGGCGTCCATCTCCTCGCCGTCCTCCTCCTCCTCCTCTTCCTCCTCGGCCTCCTCCCCGGCCTCCTCCCCGTCGTCCCCCTCCTCAGACAGACCGGGGGAGGTGTTTGCGGCTGGCCTGGACTCCTCCTCCTCGTCCTCGTCCTCCTCCTCGTCCTCCTCCTCGTCGAGTGCCATCGCCGCCGTCGACCTCCTGGACGACACTGCGTCCGTGGTCACCTCCGCCACGGGGGGCACTGGCACCAGCAGCCGCGAGAGCAGCCCCTCGGCCAGCCCGGCGCCCACCCCCCTGCCCTCCTCCTCCACCGCCCAGCTCAAGGAACAGAAGAGGAGGCCAGACGAGGCCCAGGCCTTCGCTAGCTTCCCAGAAAAGAGGCCGCGGATCGACGACCGTCAGTCCTTTCGTACCACAATTGACAGTGTCCGCACGGAGAAGCCACAGCCGGCAGCAGAGGAGCCCAAGGTGCCGCCCATCCGGGTAAGAGATTGTGCTGCTGCCACGTGTGTGTGCCCAGTCCAATGGGTTAGAATGAGGGTTGCAAGTCTTAGTGTGGTTGTGACACAACACAAATAAAAGCTAGGTTTTAGTTTTAAAACTTCAAAATGTTTTGATGATTTCAAATCATTAATTGATTGGTAAAGTACTTTGTAACTGTTTAGTATTATTATAGGATCAATTACTACTACTTTATACAAAAAAAATTCCTAAAGTCTAATCACAATTGGGAACAAACCCACTCAATATACTTTTCCATCCATGCATGTCTTTAACCTGCGGCCTCTCCCCCGTCTCCCTCCTGTCTCCCCAGATACAACTGTCCCGGATCAAACCGCCCTGGGTCAAGGGGCCCCCCACCTACCAGATCTGCCCCCGCATCGTGCCGCCCGGCGAGGGGTCGCGGAGGTCGGGGACGGGGGGCGCGCGCACACTGGCGGACATCAAGGCCCGAGCCCAGCAGGCCCGCGCCCAGCGGGAAGCTGCTGCTGTTGCAGCCACTGGCGCCGGGGCTGGGCCGGGCGGGGGGGTGCGGCCTCCTGCTGGGCTACCGGATCGCAGCAGCGGACGACGAGCGAGAGAGCACCCCGGACCCGTCGAGCCCGGAGGAGGAGGAGGAGGAGGGGGAGGAGGAGGAGGAGGAGGTGGAAGAAGGGGAGGTGGTGGTGGGGTGGAGGAGGAACCGGAACCGGCTGCGGACGCTCATCCGATTGGAGCACAACTACAGCCTGTAGAGCCGGCAGAGCGGGCGGCACCACCGCCCCCTACTCCCCAGCCGTCCCCCTCGCCCTCGCTGTCGGCCACCTCCACCTCCACATCCTCGGAGCCCCCAATGAGCCCCGAGCCCACCCCCACCCCTCCCCGGCACAGACCAGCCGGGGAGCAGGCAGTCGAGGAGGAGGAGGAGGAGGAGGAAGCGGTGGTACCGGCTGCAGCTGGGGCAGTGGTCCGTGTCCAAACGCCCCCCGATGGGATCTCGGAAGATGGGGACACCATGTCTGCTACAGAGCAGGAGGGTGGACCAGAACCTCCTGCACCTAAGGACAGCCCCAGGCCCGACCAGGACCGGACCACCACCACCACCCCCACTGTGGAAAAGGTGAGCCAGCGTAGTGAGAGCAAACCCCTGGCTCCCACCTCCATCCCAGACTCTCTGCCCAGGTTTGGGGCCCAGGGTGTGGACGTCATCCAGAGCCTGGCCGCTGCCCCCTCCCAACACTGGGAGCGCGAGCAGGGGAAAGGAGGCGGAGGAAGTGTGATCCAGCACGGCTCGCACCACGTCGGGCCCCAGGAGGGTCCACCCTCGTTGTCCAGAGCCAGGCTGGAGTCCCCCTCATCCAAACTCCGTGGCTCCTCCTTGACCAAGGAGGAGGAGGAGGAGGAGGATGATGCCGGAGGCCACAGTGACTCCACCGAGACGGCCTCGGACTGTGAGAATGAGAGCCATGAGGACGACTGGCGCCGCAGCCTCCCCGGCCAGAGGAACGGCCTGCCCGTCATCCGCAGCACCCCTCCCCCTCCTCAGCACCAACAGCCCGTCATCCAGGCCCACGTCTCGGCCCGCCACGGACCCACCGTCATCCAGCCCTGCTTTCCCAACGGTCTGACCGCCCACCCCCAGCCCGGCCGCCCCCACCCCCAGGACCAGCCCCCCGCAAGAGCCCAAGCACAAGCCCCCTCGCGCGGCCACGGGGCCACCCTCGCGCCCGGCGAGTCCGAGGACATCCAGGGCTCCCCGGAAGAGGACTTTAGAGGGGCCCCCAAGCCCTCTCCCGTTCCCCACAACGCGGTCACAAACACTTCCCCCGCCGCAGGCCCCAAGAGGGCGCCGGCGGGGCCGAGCAGCAGGGCCGTGTCCAGCGTGGAGGCCAACAACCCCCTGGTCACGCAGCTGCTCCAGGGCAGCCTGCCCCTGGAGCAGTTACTCCCCCAGCCCCAGGGCTCCAACCGACTGGAGATTAGCCGCGTGCCGCCAGGCGCCGCTCCGCCGACGCCTCCATCCAGGGCTCCGTCGGGGGCCCGGACGTCAGCCGCGCCCCGGGTCAAGCCCGGCGCCGGGCAAGAGAACCCCCCCGCGGAGCCCCTGAGCCCCGACGGTCTGTCCTCCCAGAACCACGGGGCCTGCGTGAAGGAGCAGTATCTATCCCCACAGCACGGGGGCACTGTTCCTCTGGGGGCCGTGCCGGTCATCACCTCCATGCCGCCCGCTTTCTCCGTCTCCTCGCGGCCCTCTCTAGACCACGCCCACCAGAACTCTGCAGCGGGAGAGTCCGCTGTGATCAAGGAGTCGCCCGGGCACCGGGCCACGCCAGACCGGCTCCAGCCCTCGCTGGCCAACAATCACGCGATCCCCAACGGGCCCCTGTCCCCGCCGGCCGACCTGCCCTGCCCCCCCTCCCCCTCTCTAAAGATGAACTGGTGCCCGCCCCAGTCGCAGCCCTTCCCTGCCCTTGGCCAGCTGCAGCTCTCCCCCGCCTCCAGCATCAAGAGCGAGGTGGGGGCGCGGCCCTCCTGCCAGGCCCTCTCCAAACCCTCTCCCGGCGCCCCGCTGGGCCTGGGCATGAAAAAGGAGCCGGGGGGCCTGGGCGACGGCTACCTGAGCGGCGGGGCCATGGAGGGGCTGCTCAACATGGAGATGACACTGGCCCGCATGGCTAAGAAGGAGCACGGCAAGTCCCCTTACAACCACTGCAGCTCCTCGCCATGCTCCTCGCCCAGCCCCTCCTCCTCCTCCTCCTCCTCGCTGCCCTTCCAGCTCTATGGCAAGCTGCCCAAGCAGACGGGCGGCGGCGGCCCGGCGTCGAGCCTCAGCTACACGGCCAACGTGTCCGTGATGGACGGCGCGGGCAGCTTCACGCGCAGCCTGGCGGACGGCGTGCTGCAGCTGAGGCCCCGGCTGGCGCCCGGCCAGACGGCCACGCTCAGCATCCAGGCGTTCGCCGACAGCGCCACGGAGGAGGTGGCGCTCAAGTGCTCGTGCCGCCTCAAGGCCATGATCATGTGCCAGGGCTGCGGCGCCTTCTGCCACGACGACTGCATCGGCCCGTCCAAACTGTGCGTGTCGTGTCTGGTGGTCAGATAGTAAGGGTGGTCGGTGGTGGTAGGGTGGTAGTAGTAGCTCGTCTGTATAAATGACTCTGTATCTATTAAAACATGTAAAGTATTAGGCAGCCGCGTACTGCCGGGAGCACGTGAACTTAAGACTGGAGGTTCAAGGGTTAGACCTCCATGAGCGACATGAAGAGCAGGGAATATGGACCCTGTTGGCACCGTTGCCCTGTAAATTAGAATCAATCTGTATTATTAATATTATTATTATTATTATTTGTCTTTTTTGTTGTTGCAGATTTTCAGATATTTTTTTTTAAAGATGTTCTGCTGTTACATTATTGTATTATAATTATTATAATTATTATTATTATTATTATTATAATTATTACTATTGGTATTCTTGTGAGTTTTCTGGGCATGATGGATTGTAAATTGTGCCTTGTCTTTTTTTTCTCCTCAGAAACATTTACCTCATCTTCTCGCTCCACTCGTCATCACTGAGTGTGAAAAAATGGCCGCCGGTTTGTTGGGCTCTTCTTGTGCTTGGCCCCGGCGTGACCTGTTCTCGTCTCTTACGCAAAGAAATATTTTTTTAACCATTAAATTACATTAAAATTATCCCTGCCGTTGTTTGTTTATTCTTTTGGAGGTTGGTTTACAAATTGCCTTTCCTTCCCATTTCATTTTTTAATTAATTGATCTTGATGATTTTTAGCAATTTAGTTTGAATGCCTACATACACTGCTGACATTGGGGATCAAATCCAGTACCTTTGTTTCAGAGTCAAACTTAGTTACAGACTCTGTGTTGATGGTCTTCAAATTTGCTGTCAAGAATTAACTTGAAAGGAATGAGTAAAAATTACGCTTTTAAACAAATGGCAATACTGCTTAGAATTTCAAAAACTTTTATTTAGGTAATAAACATTTGACATTGCAATCTTTCTATCATACAACAAATGACTTAACCACAAATATTTTTTATTTTTCAATCATTTAGCACAACTGGTGTCCAATGAACCTTTTACAGAAGGATTACACAAGATCTTGCGTTTTCTTCTTTCATAACAGAAAACCAAACATCACTTGGTCTTTCGCAAAACTGTTTAGAACGGCATCTTGATGCGACTTGAGAACAACCTGAACATACAGCTACAGTCAGTTATCATTGAAATTGATCATGTTGTCCAGATGTGTATTGTGCACAGTCCAGCTAAGATTTCAATTTCACAATTCTAATGATGGTTTTACATTTTCAACAATGGACATAGATTTGGGGACATACATGGCTATCAAATATATTTTAGTAGAAAGAGGTAAATAAAACCATGCACAATTTGTAAAATCCAGTAAGAGATCATGTATTTGATAGTTTTTTTATACGTCACATTTCTTTCTTTTCTCTGTGTAAAGGCATTCTCCATAGGCAGAGTACACTACATGTGTTTATTTACAGACCGGATGGATACATAACGGATGGTGCAATGATTTAAAGGAAAACCAAACCCCCTATTTCAGGTAGGCCCCGCCCACTATCAACATTTACGGAATGTCTTCTTGCAGACGTCTGGTAGACATGTTTTTTTAATTTTAGGGGAGGGGCTACAATTGCAGCTCAGGTGTTTGCTGTCTCCACTCGCTAGCCAGAATTTTTAATTGACGTCACCTGTTAACCCAAACCGGCCAATAAGGGGTAAATCATGCAACAGGGCTTGTACATCTGAATGCATCATGGGAGTTTTTGTTGCCGATATTCTACTAATTGAGAGGACTCGAGAGTTGCACTACTGTACAATCCTAAATCAACAGAAATATACTGTAACCTAGGCTCATGAAAACTTTGTTTTGTCACATCTCACATGAGAAATGCTGTGGCCGTTTCAAACACAACAATGTCTCCCCATAATGACAAATCATTTCAAGATAAATTACTTAAACAATGACCAAAAAACCATGACTACAAACACACTAACATTCTAATGCTCCTATGCTTCCAAAATGGAGGCACGCATTTAACCTATAGAGGACAATTTTGAGTCCACATCTTATCCCACGTTTTTTTTAAACTTCATGCATTTAAGCCGACATTTTGACCTCCGTAGCACTACTATGTAACTCACTGCATCACTCGTCTAAAACCAGTAGTTTTAGGGTTTGGTTTTCCTGTAAGAGCTTGCCATCAGACGACTGGTGAGAACAACACTGCCAGAGGTGAAGGGGAACTGAGGGCTGTATGAAGGGAGTAAGGACAGCGATAATTAAGAGTCGAGGAACCAGTGAGATTAATTAGTAGTCTTGGGATGTGGATCTCTCTGGAACAACAACGTGTGGCTGGTACAATTTTTTCCAATAAGCGACACATTTGAAAGGTAATGAAACACTGCTTGTGAGCTTGTTGAACATGACAAATAATAATAACAATAACAATAATAATAATAATAATAATGAATAAATAAAGCAGGAAAATTCCCCAACATCTTTGTCAAGGTTTCTGATAAAGATTCAGTCAAATGTCTTTGATTAGCCACTTTCATTCATTTGTTTCTTTTATAAAGACACGTGAGACACATCTTACTATCCATGTAAGTCCTCTTAATGTTTTTTTTTTAATGTAAGCTGAATGTGACATTTAGCCAATTGTGCGTTAAAAGAACAACCATTTTATATATTGTGTATAATTATGACATGATTTTAACACTGACAAAATAACATCTGTTACATTTTTATACCTGAAATTGTTGGGAAACTCCCTCTACTTGGAGCCACTTTGATGCTTTTATTCATATTAATGAGCCACTGGCTGGTGATTGGCTGGTAGCATTAGTTCCATTCCCTGACATTGGCTACTACAAAACCAGATCTGTAGGGGCCCCAATCAGACCCTATAGGGGGCGGGGCTAAGGTCAAATTTAGATTGATGGTAACAGGCATTCATTCGGATCATATTTCCTCCAGCCGGAAAAAGTGGGACAGTGGAGTCCATGCTGAAAACTAAACCTGGCAAAACCTGTTCTATAAGACCCACTAACAGAGGGGGCGGTTTCAGCTGGTTTCAGCTTAGATAAGATGTACTTTATTAATCGCAGACAGGGAATTTGGGAAACTTAAACTTAAACTTTGTTTGTGGCCCTGACTGTTCCCAGTAGTGGATAAGCTACATCTATATGACTGAGAAGCTCATTCAATGCTAGTTTGTTATACATTATAGTTCTGCGTCAAATAGCCATGGTATACTGTGGGTCTCTACCTCACTGGCATAGCCCACAGAGGCCATCGATATCAAAAATGAATGATACTACATGTCAGAAAGACAGATCGCCACTTTGTTCGGTAACACTTTATAATAATGTTCAGTCATAATTCATTGAGAAGCCTTGAGTTAATCATGAACTAATATAAACCAAACATTTGCTTATAAGCCTTTGGTTAATGGTGAACTAATCTCTAACAAAACATTCATTCATAAGCCTTTAGTTAATGATAAACTATCATTAATCATTAATAAGTGGTATGTTAAGGGACGCCTATTTTACCACCAGGTGTGATGTCAATTAGCCATTTCAAGGCCATGTCAAAATCTACCCTCTAGTGACATAAAATACTTACTTTTTCTGTAGATGTTCTGTAGATTATATGTAGATGATTAATAAAGTACATGTTAATCATCTACAGATTATTAGATTATTTCATAATTTACTAAAGGCTTGTAAATGACTGAACATTATTTTTTAAGTGTTATGTTGTTTTCCGGTTAATTTATGATAGACTAGTTGGTTCTAGGTTCCCATATGTTCATTTGTACGAAACATCTTCACATTGTAAATATCACCAGATGCCACTGAATTTGTGACTTCCGGCACTCAGAATTACCAACCCAGAAACATAAATGAAAGCACAGAGCGTAGAGACCTATGGCAGCTATTTGACGCAGAAGTATAATTTGTCCCTCACTGTTCCCGGTAGTGGAGGAGGTATCTGTACATCTCTGCAAAGTTGTTTTCTCTATTTTTTTGTCCCCATAATGGACATGGTTTCAAGCAGTGAACACATGATGAGGTTTCAGCCTTGGAGTTGCCAGCATTGCCAAGGTTTTCCTATGGAGTTGAGTGCTGAAGCCCAACCTAGCGTTGACGCTACGGACCGCTCAGATTTTCCACCTTGGCACTGCGCTCAAAGTACAAACAATTTCAAATCATCTAAACATGGAGGAAAAACTAATTGTCAGTGTCTCCGAGTTTTCTGAGCTAATATTACGAACGCCCAACCTAGCATCCAGCGCTTTGCTGCAAGCTCGTCATGTGTTCAGGCTTCAAGAAGCTGATTTCCCCTAGTTGTAATCCCTTACTGTTCCCGGTAGTGCAGGAGGTACATCTTGAGGGGTTCGGGCAGCGGCAGCCCCAGTATCTGCTCTCTGAGTCGGTTCACAGGGGACTCCTGCAGGAGAGCCCCCGCCTCCCTCCTCTCTTCCTCCTCCTCCTGCTCCTCCTCGTCGCGGCTCAACCGCTCCGACGCCCTGCAGTCTGTCTGCTGCTCATCCTCTTCCTCCTCCTCCTCTTCCTCCCACGCCTCCCTGGCGCCGTAGGCCTGGCCTCGGTCGAGGGACTCGGGGAGGAGCCGGCTAACAAAGGTGTAGCGGTTAGCTAGCACAGCGCGCGCTAGCTGCTGCTGCTGCGGAGCGGGCCGCGGTCTCGCCGATGCCTGTCCCCCGACCAGCAGCCTCCTCCTGGGTAAGACTCTGGGCGGCGGGGCCTCCGTCAGGACGTGGCGGATGGAGATGCGGGCCAGGTCCTGGAGCGCTCGCACCTCGAACATGGAGGCTGTGGAGGGAGAGGCGTTCCAGAAATAAACTGATGTAGGGCTGCAACTAAGGATTATTCCCATAGTCAATTCATCTAATGATCATTTTTCAGATTAATCGATTAACCATTTAGCCAAGAAAATGTCATAAATAATAGCAAATGCCATCACAAGTTACCAGAGTCCAAAGTAATGTCTTAAATGTGCTTGCTTTTTCTGGCATACAGCCAGGAAAAACTAAAGTATTAATTTCACAATGAACAAAACATTTGAATTTCTAAAGCAGCAAGTGTTTGGTATTACTTGTACTGATAAATGACCTAAATGAATAAATGATTGCAGCCCTGAACACTTTTATCCAAAGTGACTTACAGTGAATACATTACTCAGCAGGTAGGGGTATAGGCAACTTGCTCAAGAACGCCTACAGGGAGACGGTGGACATTTGGGTTTGAAACCTAAAACCCTTCGGCTGGGAGTCAAACACCGTAACCACTAGACTATCCTGGCCCTTGAAAACCTATCCGGCACCTATTACTTCTGTGGTTGTGGAAGCTTATTTTATAAAGCCTATGGCGGAGGCAGGCAGAACTAAACGTAATGTTGAGATAAACTCCTTTAGATAGTAGATGAGCTAACAGCTAACGGGTGTATTTGCATTGCGTGGTGTACGTAAAGTAAGGTGACCAGAGGTGACCTTAAAAAAAGGGACATTTTCCCATTTGGCCTATTCTTATCGTGGTTAATGTAGTATACTGTAGCAAAAGATTTGGCAGTACATGCCCAGTTGTTTACTATGACGTGTTTTAAGCTTTGGTAAACCAGCCCAAGACAAGCCAAAGTAGGCTACTCGAATAAGGAATCGTTCTATATTGTATTGATAGTTTATTGCTATTACTATTGAAATGTATATTCATCAGCAAGCTACAACCCTTCGCCTTTTCAAAATCTATTCATATATTTTAAAAATCCTATTTTTCGTCTGGTCACCCCAACACAAAAGGTTCTGGTTGGTGAGTTAACTGATGTATTAGTGAGCTAACGGCTAGTTTTGAATTGAGTCTGCGTGTGTTTGCGTGGCAGCGTACGTAAAGGTACTGGTTCTGGGGCACTGTTCTCTGTATGCTTGGGCAGCACTAGTGGAGCGAAGGACACTGCGATGATCTTCTTCGTCTCCCAGCTGTTGTACCCTGTCCTCCGGATCTTTGTCAACTAGGAGGAGGACAGAGAATATGTAATTTAACATGTGTTACAGTGAGCTGCTAACATAATATAATAATATACATCATAATCCTGTACTCTACTCTGTAGCCAAAAAGGGATCATGTTCATTCCATGCGGAACGGCGATGATTATGCTATATGCTGTTATTTTCCCATAAAATAAATAAATTAAATGAACTTTAAAATCAAACATCTAAATTCAGGTTTGGATGACAGGTGTTCGAACAGGTTGGTGATCTATCATTGTAACTAATCTTACACAACGCCACCCCTAGTGAAACATGGCTTACTGCAATTGCAGTTTCTGATTGGCTGAACACTAAGTGATCTGGTGAGACTATTTTCATCAGAAAATGTCCTTTTGCTGAGTTGTTAAAGTGTATATTTTCTTTAATATCTTGGTGGCAGTTCCGAATTTCCAAAAGTTTCCCGACTGTTGGCACACCCCACTGGGTGTGACACGGCCGGACATTTTAACATTAATTTGGTGGCGATACCTCGAAAGCTATAGCCTGGTTATTTACATTTTCCCAAAGGTTTTCGAAAAAGGTGGCATAAAGATAAGATGACGGATTACAATAGTGTGTTTGCAACCACACTAATATCTCAATAACAGGCTTTTATGTCCTATTTGTCCCGTGTTGAGTGTGCAGACCTTGTCTTCGAGCGGCAGGACAAGAATGCCCCCGACCCGGAGCATCCTCCTCATGTAGTCCTCGTGGTCACGCTGCACGCCAGCGCCGCAGTACACCCGGTCGTACTGCTGCGTCTCCGGGGCGATCTCCAGACAGTTCCCTGCCACGAAGCAGGGCTCGCAGAACTCAAACCTGTATTTATGCACACACACACACACACACACACACACACACACACACACACACACACACACACACACACACACACACACACACACACACACACACACACACACACACTTAATCAAATTCCTATGCATTTTCATTTTTCTTCCTCATCTTTCTGCGTAAGCAGAATCTACAGGGTGTGATGTCGTACCTGTCAAAGCTCTTGCTGTTCTTGATGAAGAAGTCTAGCTTCTCGTACGCATATTCAATCACGTCTGGGTGCAACTCCACCCCGTGGTTTACCCCAAATGGACCTGAAGGAAACGTTAGGAAAAATATTATACATTTAGTTTGACTTTGACAAAGTCTCAAGAAGACTAAACACCAGAGGTTGCATTGTACCTGTGCTATACCAGTCAGCTATAGTCTCTCTCTCTCTCTCTCTCTCTCTCTCTCTCTCTCTCTCTCTCTCTCTCTCTCTCTCTCTCTCTCTCTCTCTCTCTCTCTCTCTCTAATGAACACCGACTTAGTGTTCGTTGACTAGTGCCAACAGTGCGGGACACACCGCAAAAACTAGGGCCACAGATGCTCATCGGCCCGGTGTGTCAGGGCCTCTAGTCTTTATAATCTCTTTCAAAAGTGTTAATTGAACATTTCACAGTGGTTCCCATAAAAACACGGGGTAATTGTTCATTTTTTAAATCTGAGGGTGTTAGATTTGCGATTTTCAAATTTGCCGTGTAGGCTCTCACCCAGGATGAGTCCCACCATGGTGCTGAGGTATCCGGTGCCACTGCCCAGGTTGAGGAAAGAGAGTCCGGGCCTCAGCTCCAGCGCCTCCATCACCTCTGAGTAGATGCAGGGGGCAGACAGGTGGATGTTGCCGTGCCTCCAGGCCAGGTCCTTGTAGGCGCTGTCCCTGAACTCGCCCAGGTAGTAGTCGGCGCGGTCAACGGCGCGGAAGGCCTGCTCCACCGCCTCCGAGCGGATGTACTGCGCCTCCTTCAGGTTGTCGATGAGCTCGTCGTTGTCCTCCCCCGCGCTCACCACCCCGCCCATCCTCCTCCTCCTCTGAGCTAGCTGGTGGGGGGGGGGGGGGAGGGGGAGGGGGAGAGTCAAGTTAAATGAGGAGTCAAGTACATTTGATATATAGCCCATTCCCTGTGTCTCTGCACTTCCTTAACTCTAAATGTTGTCAATGTCATACATAAAACACAGAAGTTTAGATATGAGAATAAGGTGCTCGTATCTAAACTTAACCATTTCTGATGTTACAGTTGTCCTCCTTGGCCCTTCCTTCTCCTAAATTCCCTTAAATATATGACTACATGAACTTAACAGATATGTCAACACCCCCCCCCCCCCCCTGGTGTGGCCCCCCCGTGTTTTAAAATCGAGAGGACGCCTCTGCTCCTAAGTGGAAGTCAACGACAGAGAGACCATTACCGTCGCATCGGACCATCATAACCCCCACGTCTGTCTTATCACCACGCATTATCACCGTGGTTCGCGTTAAAGGTGCTGAGGTCCGGAACCGGCGGCTATCTCCGTTTAAGGCCAAGTGTGTGTGAATTCAGATACAGATAAGGCCAGCAAATGTGGAGGAGACACATATCTGCGCCACCACTCGTTACGCACCCTGGGGACGGCTCGTCTCCACCGGATTTTTTTGTTACGCAATTTATGAAATTTATGATTTTTTTAAAGACAGTTTACTGATGCCGACGCGGGTTGTTTTGTTGGGTTTGTTTTTTTAAACACTTAAAAACCCCCCAATAATAATAATAACAACAACGCATGTCGGCCTCCGGCCATCGAGGACTTGGAGTCAGTGGAGACATAATGAACCCCAGACCCGTCCTGTAATGACGCTTAGAAACGCAGACCCGCAACGCAGACACTGCGCCTTGACGCAGCGACAAAGAAACAGTCTCTCATTGTGTTTCAGGCTTACCTAAACGTGGCGCAGTTTAGCAGCTTTGCCTGGGGAAAAAAAACAAGTTTGAATGTCCGCAAGGAGGGTTAATGTTAAAACGTCTCCCATAGGGTTTTTTCTCCCCCCACATGGACTTATCCGGGTAAATATTGCGTTTCTCCAGTTCCCCTCCAGTCCTGGATGTAAACACGACCATCACAGGCAGCGTGACGTCGGCCAGCCAATCACAGAGAAGTGCGCTTCGTCCAGCCTTTCCCCAATTCAACTTGAAGGTTGCTGTGCACTTAGTGTTCAGTCAGTGACTGATATATATATATATATATATATATATATATATATATATATATATATATATATATATATATATATGATGTGATATATGAGTAGCACACTTTCACTGTCATTATTCCTTTATTTTCAGAGCAAATGAAAGACAAATCCACACACAGTCATCATTAACACATAGACAATACAAAATAAATATACACCATCAATTTGTTCTTCATCATCACCAAATAAATATTAAATATGTACCACAGGTAGTTCCCAATTCATCACGGGTGTCGAAATATTTTAAGAAATTAAAAACAAAAATCATATAAACGAAACAAAAACTCTTTAGAAAATTATCAAAAATCGTCCATTACAAAATATTTGCACTTAAAAAGATCCCAGTATTTCAAATAAATAATAAGCTATATAAAATAATTAATAGTTGATATCTTAAAATATTTCCTCTTTATTCAACAAAACAGAGGAAACAACCTCCTTCTCTTAGCGGCCATTTAAAAACATCTTAAGCATCATTTTTTTTTGAAAATAAAAAGTCAATAAATAGATAATGAATAATAAATAGGCTTAAATAAAAAAAAAAATAATACAGCACACATGAATAAATAACATATATTCATAAAAACAAGATTTTTTTTCCAATGGACTCAAATAGATAAACAGCAATAGTAGAATCATTCTACACACTAGTGGTCGAAGTGCAAACATCACTACCATCATCAACATTACTAAAGTGAATGAGATATGTTCACTAGCTAACAGAATACGAGTTTTGTTCTGTACTCTTCGTACCCATCGCTTTCCATACGCTGCAGCTCACATGAACACTTTTATAAAGATCCCGTGTGCCAGCATGCACAATTAAACCCAAACACACCCTTTTACACTTTTACACACTTGCACTCATCTCGTCACAAATCAACATGCAAACAGGAAACAAATGACGACGAACACCACAACAACTTTTTCGCTTCCAAAATGATAAGTTAATAAAGTATTTCAAAACAGCAAACAAAAAGGGATGAATGTCTGTGGCATGTCTACCCAACCTGTCTCCCCTTTTTTTTCCTTATGCTCTTTCCCCCTCATTTTATTGTAGCTTAGCATATTAGCATAGCATCTTAGCTTAGCATTTCAGATTTTCCCCGTCCTTTTTTTTTTTTTGCCGTTAAACTTCGATGCCCTTCACCGCCTGGTTGATGGACTCCAGCAGGGCCCGGTTCTCTGGGTTCTGGTAGCAGTCCTTGTTAGTGAACATGTGGGTCAGCGTGTCCACGTAACTGTCAAAGTTCTGCTCCGAAAGCGGCTCCTGCTGAAAGACGAGGGAAGTGCATGTTGAAAAAATTATTCGCAAACCGTAACTGTGCGCTATAGCAGATGGATATAAGGTTAAAGTTCCAGGCCCATTTTGTCCAAAAAATGAGCGCTGTTTAAGAAAAAGGAACTTCCTCTTGTGCTGTGTGTGTGTGTGTGTGTGTGTGTGTGTATTCATGCATGCACACTCTGGACTGTGACTTTATGCATCTCTCAGCAGCGTTTGGTGAATCCTCCGTGCTAATACCCTTATTTCCCAGGATTAATACATACAGCAGTACATCTTATCTAAAGCCCAAAGCGTGCGAGTAATGCGTAATGACATTTTGCGATTTCTCATATTTGTAGAATCCTATTATTTGAACGGAGCAAAGCACACAGTGTGTATGTGGTGGGAATGTATTTTCCGCTTGCTTTGTACAACGCGGCCTTGTGCTTTGGGTTTTAGACACAACTGTTGGTTAGGTGGACTCACCATGCTGGGCAGGCGGATGTTGGCGAGGCTTCGGATCAGCACCTGGCTCAAGCCCGACAGCTCCACAAACAAGGTCTCGTTCCTCTCCTCGATCTGCTCGTTCTCCTCCTCCATGTTCTGCAGGTTCTTCTCCATGGACGAGATCTGGAGGAGAGCCACGAAACCAAACAAAAAAATAAAATCAGAGAGGGAACAGCAGCACCAAGGCATTAACGATATCCTCACAAAAGTAAAGCTCTATCTTAATATTATTATATTGTCATCTTCCACTGGCATTGTATCCACACAAAATAAATATACCAATAGTATACATTTATTTACTGTTATATATTATATTTAAGTTTGTGATAAGATGTTTGTGATGTTAATAACATGAAACTGTTATTACCTATCATGTTATCATCTTGTGCATAATATAACATTATTGCATTATTGCGATTGTTATGTGGTTTCACTTTTGTCTTCAATACACTTAAGCTGATATTAAGTGATGTAGACGGTTACATAGTATAGTGATATGAAGTGATGTAGAGGGTTACATAGTATAGTGATATGAAGTGATGTAGAGGGTTACATAGTATAGTGATATGAAGTGATGTAGAGGGTTACATAGTAGTGATATGAAGTGATGTAGACGGTTACATAGTATAGTGATATGAAGTGATGTAGACGGTTACATAGTATAGTGATATGAAGTGATGTAGACGGTTACATAGTATAGTGATATGAAGTGATGTAGTTGGTTGCATAGTAGTGATATGAAGTGATGTAGAGGGTTACATAGTATAGTGATATGAAGTGATGTAGAGGGTTACATAGTATAGTGATATGAAGTGATGTAGACGGTTACATAGTATAGTGATATGAAGTGATGTAGTTGGTTGCATAGTAGTGATATGAAGTGATGTAGAGGGTTACATAGTATAGTGATATGAAGTGATGTAGAGGGTTACATAGTATAGTGATATGAAGTGATGTAGAGGGTTACATAGTATAGTGATATGAAGTGATGTAGAGGGTTACATAGTATAGTGATATTAAGTGATGTAGAGGGTTACATAGTATAGTGATATGAAGTGATGTAGAGGGTTACATAGTATAGTGATATGAAGTGATGTAGACGGTTACATAGTATAGTGATATGAAGTGATGTAGACGGTTACATAGTATAGTGATATGAAGTGATGTAGAGGGTTACATAGTATAGTGATATGAAGTGATGTAGAGGGTTACATAGTAGTGATATGAAGTGATGTAGAGGGTTACATAGTAGTGATATGAAGTGATGTAGAGGGTTACATACTATAGTGATATGAAGTGATGTAGAGCATACTATAGTGATATGAAGTGATGTAGAGGGTTACATAGTATAGTGATATGGATGGATCCTGGTCCAGGACTGACCTGGTCATGTAGGTTCATCATGTCTGCCTCCATCTCTGAGTTGGAATCACTCAGATCATTAATCTCCTTGTTGAGCTGCTTGATGTCCTCGTCGTTGTCCAGAACTACAAGAACCATGGCGTAGTTAGAAAACACGTTGTTCAGGACCACAAGAACCATGGTTCAGTTAGAAAACTGTCCCTCAATCAATCAATTCGTCAGTCAGTCAGTCAGTCTGTCTGTCTAACAATGTTTTAATGGTTTTAATGCTTATATTCATTGTAAGTAAAAGCAGCCACATCATCATCCTAAAAACAATTTGTAGTTTGGTCTGCTTGTGTCTTAGGAAAGAGGGAGTGTGTCTGTGTGCAGATTGTTGCCAATAGAGCCCTCCTGTGTTGTTGTAATACATCACAGTGCCACTGTGTGGCACTGTGATGTGCGTCAGGGTGGTGTAATGGCCACCACAGTCTCTCTTACCATCGCTGGCTCTGAATTTAGCCGTGATGTACTCGTCTCCTGGGAACTTGGTTCTCTTCTTGTTCGCCGATGCTCTGGGACAACCTGAGAGACTGGTGGAGCAGAAGGACACGGAGGAGAAGAAAGAGGAAAATAAGTTAATAATAGCTCAAAGTTAGCCATAGAGAAAATGGTGGTCAGACATAAAGAAGAGACAGAGAGGTTGCTATGCTGCACTGCTGTATGCTGGGTTCAGACTAAGATGTCCGCAACACGAGGATCAAAACATGGGCAAAATGTTGTTGAAAAAGGATGTTCTTTCAAACAACAAACAGCCAAATGAGTTCACAACTGCACACATTACTGCTCCTTTGTGCTTTCCCATCTGTTACTATAATTAGATGTAGCGGCCTGACTTCGTCTGTTTCAGCAAACACTCTCACTCTTCAAAAGTAGAACAAGAAGACGGAGAAGATGAACAACAACAACAACAACAACAACAACAAGATGGAAATTAGGACGTTGGCGGTGGGTGGGGGTCTAACCTGCGGTGGGTGAGGAAGCTGCCGTTGGCATGTCCGGAGCCGTCGCAGCCGGGCGTGGGGCAGGTGGGGCCCTCCGTCTTGAAGGCCTTCCAGGAGAACGGCGCCCCGTTCAGGAGCCCTTCCTTCTGCCGGCGCGCCGCCAGCGGGCAGCCATAGGCGCTGCGGTGCGTGGCGTACTTCCCGCTGATGTGACCCAGGCTGTCGCAGCCGGGGACCGGGCACCTGGCAATGACATTACTTCATCATCATTGTGACATCATGATTCACTGGTAGTGGATGAGATGTTATAACCCCCCACACACACTCACACACACACTATGTAAAGCGCTTTGGGTATCTCGAAAAGCGCTATATAAATGCAATGAATTATTATTATCATCGTTGTGACATCCTCATGATGTAACCCATGACATCATCGTGACGTCATCATGACTTAATTGTCCTCACACCAAACTGAAGACTACCGGTGGTTGTGCAGGGGTGTCTTTGTAAACAGTGAACACATGCTGAATGGTGATTGGAAAGTTGGTGATGAAGCGTTTTATTTTATGACAATGAGGATGACAATACCAACCTCAGCAGCTCAGAGTCCTCCTTGTCATCCTTGGTGGGCGTGGTCTTTAAACCTCCCTTCTTGGCACGCGGGCATCCGGACAGACTGAGGACCAGAAACACAATAAGGACATGGACCATGAAGATGGGAACCTGCCTAGAGGCCGTCTCAAAAAGACTTCAAATAATGTTTTTCTCTCTCCATATTTTTATTTTATTCAGACACCAGGAAATGTTGTACCTTCTGTGGGAGGCGTAGTTCCCTGTGATGTGTCCTGATCCATCGCACCCGGGTGTCGGACATCTTGGAAAGAACGAGACGTAGGTTAGGGGGAATTTTATTGTCTGGTTTTAGTCCTTTGATAGTGATGAAGCCACCGTCATTGTGTTTTACAGGTCGGTAATTAATAAGTAATTTACTGGCCCAGTAAGCCCAGTAATTTTGTTATCAATAATATTATTAATAATTGTTGTTAATAACCTGTAACCTGTGAAATGAAACTGAAACGGAAACTGTCAAGGAAATAGTGAGACAGTAGTAGTTGCCGTGGCTACAAAGCAGTGCCTCTGCTGTTCCAATGGTGGCAGTGGAAGAACGGAAAAAAGAAAGGGACGAAGAAGATAAAGCAAACATACTTCAGTTCAGCAGTGTGGGCAGCCATGAGGGTCCGAAGAGATTTATCAGCGAGTGGACAGCCAGACAGACTGGAAGATAAGTTCAGAGTTGAGAAGTTAAGAAATCAAAAGAGCGTAAGAAAGAAATAATAGAAAGAAAATAAGATTTCAGATTGAGGGTCCCGCGCATGAAATGCGAATAATAAAAAAAAAAAAAGCCCAAGCATCTTAAACAGTAACCAAAAACTCAAATCATAACACAGGGACAGCATCAACATCAATATCAAAATCAATAGCTTTTGTATTTGGGCTTGAATCGGTTCCGCCAAACGCCATCGCAGAAACTGCAGTTGCAATGACCCCTGTTTCACCAGAGGGGGTGCACTATCCCTGTGATTTGATTTTCAGAGGTTTGGTAACTCTTTAACAACCAGTATCATGGACAATATGCGAGAGAGAGAGACAGAGAGAGACAGAGACAGAGAGAGAGAGAGAGAGAGAGAGAGAGAGAGAACTTTTGTTTCAGATTTATTTCAGATTCGGCTGTAGAGGAGAGTAGGCATGCAAAAAGCTATCAAGTCATTTACCAGACGCATCCAAAGTGAATTTTAGGAGGAGTGGGTAGGGGGTAAGCAACTTGCTCTATAGGATGCCTACGAGAAGACTGGAGAATTTGGGCATTGAACCCAGAACCTTTCCGCTGGGAGTCAAACACCCCAACTGCTAGACTATCCTTCCCCACCATCAGCCCCCCCCCCCCCCCCCCCCCCATCATCTCAATAAGTAGGTTTGTTTACAAAAGTGAAAGACGCTAAAAAGATGATTTTTCTTCTTTTTGGCGTTCTCTTTTGGGCTTGAGAGTTGTCTTACCTACGGTGTGAAGCGTAGTTCCCTGTAATGTGTCCACTACCGTCACAGCCTGGTGTGGGGCATCTAGATGTTAATGTCAAATGAGAAGTGTTCAAATCAGTCAAATCGTCTAATTCGTCAGCGATCCTTAGTTGTTGTTTTTTTTCAGGTATATTTGAGCACTTCTTCCTTCTTCATCAGATATCTTCATTCATGCCAGAAAAAGGGGCGTTGGACCGTCCAAACTAAATATACTACCTTGAGACATTGCCAACAACCAGACATTTCGTCGGGGGTTAACGTTACAAGAGCAGCCAAACACTAAAAATCAAACCACAGGAAACAGCACCACCTCTGGTGAAATACAGGTAATGCAGTTGCTTTTTTCTGATTGGTTCAAATGAATGTCGCTTGCCATGCAGACTGTATCGATGGTGCTGTCAATGTATGGTTTGATTTCAGTGTTTGGTTTCTCTTTATGGTAAATCCCAGATAAATATATGTATGAAGTTATGTGTTCAATTCTGGATAGGGTTTATATTTTCCCTTGGTGATTTATTCAATATATATATATATATATATATATATATATATATATATATATATATATATATATATATATGTATATATATATATATTTCAAATGATTTATAATTTGTTATTTTGCGCTGCTACCATTGCAACAAACTTAAACTTGAAAAGTTGAAGCTTGCAGATGGAAAACACAGACTTATATAAATTGGTAGGTTAGAATATTTCAGATTCGGTTGTTTCTTTCCTGAGTGCAGTGTGAAGAAGCTATCAGGATCGTTTCAAGGAGCGGCGACTTACATGAGAACCTCTTTCTTGCTGTCCTTGGGCGGCACCTTGACCTTGTAGCTGCCGGTAGTGACCTCCCCGGGGTACTTCCTCTCCTTCAGACTGTCCCTGTCCTCTTCGTCCGACGACGTGTACGATGGTGGCGCGTACTCCATCTGAGAAAAAGTACAAAAGAAAGAAAATTAGATGACACTATTGTTCTCTGCATCTACTGTAGATGTGTGGTTTGAGTAATTAGCCCGCGTGACCCAACTATAACCACGGGTGTAGGCGGTTGTGGATAAGCCTTTTTTTCGTTTTTTATATTATGCGGGTGATTTGCAGGCCGGTTAAAAACAGCTAGCCTAGGTCTAAGCATATTGTATTTGTTATTTATGTTCCCATGCAAATGCCTCTTTATTTTGCCGTTTGAAATATTTCAGCTGGTCTGTGTTTTCTGTTCAATAATGTTTTGCCTGAATAAAGAAAGCCTATTATGCTATAAAGTCAAACATTGACTATGCATTTTGTTGTTTGGTTCATTAATTATTGATCGGTAATCCAAATGCATTACCGATAATGGGCTGCACTGACGTGCATGCTGAAAAAGTTGGCATCGAGTGAAGCAAACTCTCAGATTAAATAACATCTTGAAATTATGGTTGTCCGCAAATCTCCCTCATATAAAACAAAATTATGAATAACAAAGCAATTGTCATTTTCAGCAGCACACACAATTCAGCAAAACGCAAAGCTATGCTCTGCCATCTAAACTAATAATATAATAGCCTAATATTAGCCTAATAGGCATACATTTTACTCATTACATGACTTTCATTTCAAATTTTGAAGAAACACCTTAATTTAGACTATATTTAGACTACCATTTTATAAAAGCGGGTTTCTAAACTTGCTGATGGTTCTGCCTCCAACAGGCTGCCTACCTCATCTGGCTCCTCCTCCTTGGCGCTGCTGGGCTTGGTGAAGTCCAGAGGCTCCTCCCACTCCACCTGGGCATTGCCCTGGGAGGTGGAGTCTCTGACGTGCTGGGAGGAATGTGAGGAGGTGGAGGGGGAGGAGGAAGGGTGCGGCGACTGCACGCCCTCCTTCTTGGCCTTCTTCATGCTCAGGTCTAAGGTGCCGTTCTCGTCCACCTCGATGTCCGTCTCCTAGAGGGTCGCGGTAGGAAGCTCAGTCACCATCGCTTTTGTTCACAATTATTTGAAATTCAACAATACCCATCCGTCGCGTTAAACCTGGTGTTTCAAATGGTAGCAGGCACTTCTCACCTCTTCCTCTCCACCTTCATAGTAGCGACTTCCCTAGCGAGAGCTTGCCGTGCTACACACACGTGGCGTACGCTTAACTAAGTATAACCGCAATTGAACTGACCATTGTTCAAGACAAACTCCTCACAACAAATGTTTGTCAGGATACCAGGACACAAAATATAACAGGCTGGTGGGGAAACCGATGCCTATCCTATCCGCTCGGGTATCACCCAGCTAGGGTAAGGAGGTCAGCAGGTCAGCCACCTCGCTATCATTCATCGCTACCGTGCTCCTTGGACATAATATCGATAAAGCAACATTCACCGGGGAAACCTCTACCAGAATATCCACTATCACACAGCTAAACAGCTAGCGGGTCAGCAGGACTTAGCTACCTTGCCGTCGTTGCTGTCGTTCTCCGCCGGCGTCTTGTTGCTGAGGTTCTCTGGCCGCTCCCAGCAGCGCGTGGACAGGTTGAGGATGGCGGTGGCGGCCATGTGCGCGGCCTCTGCGTCGTGGCTGTAGTCGTAGCCGCTGGAGGACGACGAGGCGGAGGACGCGCTCTTGGCGTATCCGCCGGACAGACTCCGGCTGGGGGACGAGGCTTCGGGCAACGGTTTAGCTGAGGGGGAGCGGGGAAGCAAGCGGACATACGGTTCACTCTTGAAGTTGGACAGAGAAGCCGCTTACACTTTTAATCGTGGTTGTTTTTTTGTTTTTTTTGGAAAATAACTTTGGAGACCCTGTGGCACAATAACACAGTTGATAAATGTCAATGTTCCCTTGGTATTGTCTATCTTCTGAAAAACCACGACAATTTCTATCAAAACGTCAGATCGTAACGCTTCAGCTCACAACATTTCGTAAGTTAGCGAGTTAATAAGGTCCATATGAAACATCGCTCTCTATGAATACAAAGCATTTGACCACCTGAAACATTGATCCGCGCTTAACGACGATGCCAGTAGAGTACAGTTAGTGACGGTATCTTCATCCTTACATTTAAAGGCTTTGGGTGAGCTTTCTCCGGAGCCGGGCATCTTCGGGACAAGCATGGGCTTCCCGAACACCTGCACGTCGAAGCTTGCATAGTCGAAGGACACCTTGGAGTACTTCTCCAGCTCCTTGGCCAGGTTGGCGCGCGGCGTGGCCGGCACCATGTTGGGCCGGTAGCTGCCGTACTGGGGGATCTCCAGCTGCTTCACGAAGCACATGGGCCTGGAAGGAGCAACGAGAGAAGGGGTGTTTGATTGTCCAGCCTAAAAAAAGGTACTGGGTTCGATCCCCAATGTCCAAAGCTTGGGAATCGAAGGTCTAACCCTGGCACTAGTGTTTAATGCCGCGCTCTACCGATTGACCCGGACAAGATGACGTTGTTGCATGTTGTACCTTCTATCTATCTGGTATCTATCTTTTCAAGTCAATATTTTGACAATTAATTAACGGTTACAGTCTCAAAGGGCTTCACAGGCCCACGTTTTAAGATAAGTCCCAATCACTTCACAAAGTACTACTTCCCTTCAGACTCCACATGAACGGGCCGGAGATTAATAAAGTGCCTTATCTAATTTTGCACCTTATCTAATCTTGTATCCAAGCAACGAGTCACAGCCCTGATTAACGTTTGTTACCATGCCGCGGGTGTAATCTTTCACTCAGCTATGATGGGGGGAGAGGGAAGAACATGATCCGGTCGGTGCTGCGCTTCTCACCTGAGCACTCTGTCAGAGTTTCCGGTGGTGGATGGTTCGCTGGGCGAGGCCTGGCTCGGGACCGGCTTCTCGTGGGTCTTGTTCAGCTTGGTGGCCGCTGCGATCGGACAGCCCGACAAACTGAGAAAGTGAGAGAGAGAGAGAGAGAGAGAGAGAGAGATGGGAGATGAGAGAGAGAGACGTTTACAATGTGTTTGTGATTGGTGTCTATGAATGCATTATCTTGTATGTGTGTGTTTTAACACTACATGCCATATATCAATAACTAGCTATAATATATATGTATCAGCTAATATATTGTCAAGATATGTATCTTTTTATGTATTGTGTGTGTGTGTGTGTGTGTATGTGTGTGTGTGTGTGTGTCTGCATTTCTTGGGTCCATGGTTGTGTGAGCTTGTGGGCATGTTGCATCCCCCTGTTCGCCTCACCTGCGGTGTGTGTTGCGGTTGCTGTTCACGTGACCCTGGCCCGTGCAGCCCGGGGTCGGACACTTGAGCACGTTTTCATGCATGGCCAGGACTAGATGGAGAAGGGGAGGAAAGCAATACATGGGATAAGACAGAGGATTCATTTTCCTGAACACATTTTAGTTTAAACAGCATTAACCCATACCCATATAATATACATTTGATAGTTTGAATTGCTTCTATTTACAATATTTTTTCATCTCATTGTAAGATGTTGCTACTCGCTGATTCCACGTTTCCATTATTATTATTATTATTATTATTATATAGAAAATACCTACGTCTAGGCTACTACATGCTAACTATGCAGCATGTTTATCGCTTGATGATTTTCACTTATCTACACACATTGTCCAAAATTGAGACAGAAAGTTCCTAAGAAAATGAAAAGTTCTTTGGATAATATGGAGGAATTGCCGTTAAGAAGATTCTTAGGAACTTTGTCGAATTTCTTCTTAGGAAACTTTGAATTATCTTAAGATACTTTTGTGAATCTGGCCCCAGGTCCAGTATGTGTGTTGTGTGTGGAGGTCAGGGGACTGCACTCACTCTCAGGGGGGATGCGGTCCTTGTGAGGGCAGCCAGAGAGGCTCCGGTGGTGGGGGTACAGTCCGGTGACATGGCCGGTCCCGTCGCACCCTGGGGTGGGGCACTTGACCTCTTTTTTGTCTAGAGGGTTAGGAGAGAGGAGAGAGGAGAGAGGAGACAGAGCATTCATGTTAAGTGCTTGCAGAGCTACGGTATGTTGACACTATTTACTACTACTATCTCCAGAAATAGTATTATAATAGAAGTAGTATTGAAGTGGTAATATTGTAGTAGTATTATAGCATTATAGAATTATAGTAGTATTGTAGTAGTATCATAGTAGTAGTAGTATTGTAGTAGTATTATAATGTTATAGTAGTAGTAGTAGTAGTAGTAGTAGTAGTATTATAATTTTATAGTAGTAGTAGTAGATAATAGTAGTAGTAGTAGTAGTAGTAGTAGTAGTAGTAGTAGTAGTAGTAGTAGTATTATAGTTTTATAGTAGTAGTAGTAGTAGTAGTAGTAGTAGTAGTAGTAGTAGTAGTAGTATTATAGTTTTATAGTAGTAGTAGTAGTAGTAGTAGTAGTAGTATTATAGTTTTATAGTAGTAGTAGTAGTATTATAGTATTATAGAATAATAGTAGTAGTAGTAGGAGCAGTAGTAGTAGTAGTATTATAGTTTTATAGTAGTAGTAGTAGTAGTAGTATAGTATTATAGAATAGTACTAGTAGTAGTAGTAGTAGTAGTAGTAGGAGTAGTATTGTAGTAGTATTATGGTATGATAGTAGTAGTAGTATTGTAGTAATAAATACTATTATAGTAGTAGTATTGTAGTAGTATTATGGTATTATAGTAGTAGTAGCATTGTATTAGTATTGTAGTAGTAGTATAATAATATAGTAGTAGTAGTAGTATTGTAGTAGTATTATAGTATTATAGTAGTAGTACTATTATAGTAGTATTGTAGTAGTATTATAGTAGTAATATTATAGTAGTATTGTAGTAGTAGTATAATAATATAGTAGTAGTAGTATTGTAGTAGTATTATGGTATTATAGTAGCAGCATTGTAGTAGTGTTGTGGTAGTATTATGGTATGGTAGTAGCATTGTAGTAGTAGTATAGTATTACAGTAGTAGTAGTATTGTAGTAGTACAGTGGTAGTATTATAGTATTACAGTAGTAGTATTGTAGTAGTACAGTAGTAGTAGTATTGTAGTAGTACAGTGGTAGTATTATAGTATTACAGTAGTAGTATTGTAGTAGTACAGTAGTAGTAGTATTGTAGTAGTACAGTAGTAGTAGTATTGTAGTAGTACAGTGGTAGTATTATAGTATTACAGTAGTAGTATTGTAGTAGTACAGTAGTAGTAGTATTGTAGTAGTACAGTAGTAGTAGTATTGTAGTAGTACAGTGGTAGTATTATAGTATTACAGTAGTAGTATTGTAGTAGTACAGTAGTAGTAGTATTGTAGTAGTACAGTGGTCCTACCCTTGCTGGTGGCCCCGGCGCGGCGCGCGGCCCCCAGCTGGTCGGAGGCGTTGCTGGAGGTCCGCTGGGAGGGGCTGGGGTAGGGCTGGTAGTCTGGGGAGCGGCTGCCCTCCGTGGGCCCCCTCACCTCCCCAGCCTTCATGGCGATGGCCTGCTCCAGGAGCCCCAGGTTTCCCCGCGTCATGTCCCAGTTCTCCGAGTCATCCGTCACCCCTGAGCCCTCCGAGACGCGGTCATCCTCTTCTTCTTCTTCCTCCTCCTCCTCTTCCTCCTCCACTTCAGCTTCCGCTTCGATCTCATCCTCCTCCTCCTCCTCCTCGTCCTCCTCCTCCTCCTCCTCCTCATCGTCGGCCTCGGAGCGGACCTCTATGAGCACGGTGGTGGGGGAAACTTTGTTTGAGTGTTGCTCCTCCTCTTCCTCGTCCTCCTCCTCCTCTTCTTCCTCCTCCTCCTCCTCCTCCTCTTCTTCCTCCTCTTCTTGCTCTACAACATTTCTAGCTTCCTTGTGCTGCATCTGTTCCTCCTCTTGTTCCTCTCTCTCCTCTTCCTCCTCCTCTTCTTGCTCCTCTTCTTCCTCCTCCTCCTCCTCGTCTGCTACCTGCTCCTCTTCCTCCTGCGTCGAGGGGCTGCCCACCCTCTCCTCCCTGAGTATCTCCTCCTCCTCCTCTTCTTCCTCCTCTTCCTCCTCCTCCTCCACAGCGGCGGGGCTTCCCTGAGTTTGTGGACTCAAAGGTCGAGGAGCTTCAGCCTCTTCACTTGCCTCATTCTCCTCTACCACCTCCACCTCTTTTTCCTCCTCCTCTTCCTCCTCCTTCCTCTCCTGCTCCTCCTCCTTCCTATCCTGCTCCTGCTCCTCCTTCCTCTCCTCCTCCTCCTTCTCCTTTGGTTCTTGGGCTGGAGGGTGTTTGTAATTCCCGCTGGAGTACTGGTGGTCTGAGTTCTCCTGGCTCACAAAGTGCCTCGCCACCTCCTCCATACCTTCGCTCTCCACCTCCTTTGTCTCCTCCTCCTCCTCCTCCTCCTCTTCCTCTTTTGACTCCTCCACCGTGCTCATTTGAACCAGTGGCCCGACGTCTATGAGTGGGGTGTCTGCTGTTTCCTGTTTGTCCTCCTCCTCTCCCTCCTGCCACTCCTCCTCCTGCTCCTCCACCTCGGCAGCCTGCTCATGCTCCTCCTCCGGCTCTGGGACGGCCTGGATCTCCGGGACGGCCTGGAGCTCCGGGACGGTCTCCTCCTGCGTTTCGGTCACCTCCTCTTGGGTCGCGTCTTTAGCGATGACCTCCTCCTCGGCGGGGGCGGGGGCCGATTCAGTCTCGAGTGCTTCGCTCTGGGGCTCCTCCTCCTCAGGGGTGGGGGTGGATTCAGACAGCGCCGGTGTTTTGCTGTCCTCTGGAAGTGCGTTCAGAAAGAAACCGTTAGACGAGCAAAGACACAAAGTATGGACAAAACAACTAAGTGGGGTCGTCTATGAGAAACAATGTTACGCATTGATCTTTGTCAAGGAAAGCTTTTTATTTGGTTTCTACTTTGTATCTACTTCTATTTTCCTCTCAACTTTTTTTGCTTCTACTTTGTCATTATAACATGTCACCAGGATCGTCACAGTTTAACAATGACATCAAGTCAAAACTATTTTGTTTGTATAGCTCGTAATTGCAGTTACAGTCTCAAAAGGCTTCACAAGCCCACATTACATGACCCCCCCCTAACCCTTAATCCCTCTAAAGGGCAAAAGACAAACCCCCCAAAACCAAGAAGGAAGAACCCTTACAGTTTACCCAAAATTGTTATTTTTTTCTGTGTTGCAGCGGTTGATGTTGATGTCCGTGTCCAAGAGAGGGTTAAGCTTCTCGGACACTTGTAGTATTTGTGTGGTGCATTTCATATACAACAACGCTCGTTATAATGCTCATACGCAACGATGGTAGTGGCTTAAAAAAAAGTATCACAAAGTTGGCGTAGTGTTCGGGTTTGAGCTGAAACGGAGTTCACTTCCACCTCAACAAGGAACACAGAAGAGGGATCCCTTCTTCCAGGTACAGCTGAGAGTGACATACGTTAAGAGACTGTATCATAGGAGCTGAGTTCGCTCACCTTTCATCGACTCTTCGGTCGATTTTTTCATTTTGTCTGTCTTCTTTTCTTTCTGCCCTTCGTCCTCCTCCTCCTCCAACACCTCCTCCTTCTCCTCTGTCTCGCTGCCGGCGTCGCTCTCAGCGTTGAAGCCCTCGTCCATGACCAACTTCAGTGGCTGGCTCCTCTTCTTAGGGCTGGCCTGGTTTTCCTCGGCCTCTGCCTCCTCCATCTTCCTCTTCTTCACGATTGGACATCCCAGTACGCTGGAGAAAAGGGGGCGGGAATCCGTGTGACTAAGTGACATCATCTCGTGCCAATTTGAACCAATCAAAAGGAGTTTGTCACTTTGTTCTGTGACGTTCCTGGAGTTCGATTTAAGCGTTTGGTGACTCCATTATTGAAAAATCCCATTGGCATCTTTTAGATAGGTTGGACATTAAACCAAAATCAATCCATGTTTAAGGATTTTACTAGTGCAATGATATTGCTGAGGAATACGTAAAGGGAATTACAACCCAAATGCAACCCAATATGTCTTAGCATCGTAGTCCTACCTTCTGTGCCGTGAGTACCTCCCACTGACGTGACCCTTGCCGTTGCATCCAGGCGTTGGACAGCTGTTACTGAGGACAGAGAGAGATAAAGTCAGTCTCTGTGCTCACTGGACAGTTAACGCACAACCCGATGTCTTATAAAAGTCGCTGATTTTAATAACTAGCTCACCTTAAATCTGACTGACGTATTTCCTGCCCGACGATTTCTAATGGCACTGATGGGTAAAAGGGAGGTTATTAGACATGTTTAGAAATAAATATGCATAGTACATTTATGAATAGTAGTTGTATAGTAGTAAAGTATAGTACATCGGAATAGTACATACGTGCCGTATGTACTATTCCGATGTACTATACTGTACTGTACTGTACTATACGTGTGTGTGTGTGTGTGTGTGTGTGTGTGTGTGTGTGTGTGTGTGCTTACCTCTGACCCCTTTGGACCGGGTCCTTGTTCGCGTTTCTGTGACGTCTTGGCTCATCTGAGGATGAACGAAAATCATTTAGCCATTTTATGTGTTTTGAATTTATTTTTGCATATTTAATCGCTGTGGACAAATTTGACAGATAGGCACACAGACAGACAGACAGACAGACAGACAGACAGACAGACTGACAGACAGACAGACTGACAGACAGATAGTTGTAATACCTTTATTCGTAGGCTCCGTTTCTCCCACTTGCTGATTGTCTCTCCCCTGCTCCACCGCTGGCTTAACAGTTGACCCCTGAACTCATTCTCTGAATAACAGGAAACAAAATGGCCGATTAACACTCATATAGACACACAGTGGGGATTTCGACTGAAAACCTAAAAACAGTTAACCTTAGTGAAACAGAGCAGATGAGAATGGTTTAGTGGGGTTTAAATTCAGTATATATCCACAGTGGTCTTGGCTCTCCTCTCTCTGTTGGGTCTGCAACCCACACTCCGTCTTTCGGATGAGACGTTAAACCGAGGTCCTGACTCCCTGTGGTCACTAAAGATCCCGTGGCACTCATCGCAAGAGTAGGGGTGCTAACCCCGGTGTCCCGGCCAAACTCCCAACCCGGCTCTTGTACCAACATGGCCACCTAATCATCCCCTGGTCTCTAATTGGTTAGTTTCATTCCTCACCTCTCCGCTGAGCCAGTGTGTGGTGAGCGTTCTGGCGCATACTGGCTGCCATGCCTCACCCAAGTGGGTGCTACACACTGGAAGTGGATGAGGTGTCATATCCCCCACACACTATGTAAAGCGCTTTGGGTGTCTTGAAAAGCGCTATATAAATGCAATTAATTATTATTATTATTATTATTATGTTCAGTGTTTTGACCCGATGGGACCAGCAAAGCCTACGAGTCTATCACCGCACGTCCTTGAAACAAAACTGTGTATAAGTATAAGTGGGCCTATCGCATTTTGTGGATGTCACACTCAAAATGCAAATGACATAGTGGCCTGTAATACTTGAAAATACTTGAAACGTGTGTTACTACAACCCTAATATCCACACACAACAGCATTACATAAACTAGAATCATACATATTCTAACATATTAGTGGAACAGGGTTTTGTATTTTCATTTTGAATACCTAATGTGTGTTGTTGTTTTTTTACTCTGTGCTACCATGGATATATTAGGTTATCAAATAAGTATATAAATATACACTTTAAAAAAAAAACAAAAAAACTTTACTATGCAGTTTCATCAGCCTAATATAATGGGGTTAGGATAAGGCCCCCCATCCTATTTGGCCGTGGAGCCAGGCCCTCTGGTTGGCTGTCTGTGAACTGCAGAGAGAAAGCCCTGAGAGTGAGAGGATGAGGGGTGGGTGGTCTTTAAACGTATGGCCTCGATCATCGCTCCCGGTATGAAACATTAAAACACGTTAAAAGGCGACCGTCTCCGCACAAAACGCATTTTAATCGGCCCTCGAAAGCGTTGCCACAAGGTTATACATAAAGGCCCGTGTAAGTACAACTTAGAGATCAGCATCAATCACCGTTACACGTTGTGGTAAACGACGATAGGCTATATCTACACACACACACACACACACCGTCACGATACAAACGATTACGGTGTAAAAGTCAGGCGATATATCGTACGTGGATTTCGTTCACGGACGCAAAAATCGGAGGAAAGTCGTGTTGTGTTATCATCCCCACACACACACACACACACACACACACAAAAACCCATCTAAAATGCATGATAGGCTCCTAGGCCTAGCTGACTATAAATAAACAGGACGACGGGCCTTTCGTTTTTTCAGCCGGCCATAAAACAGTGATTCAGAGAACCAGTCAGTATTCAGGACGAGCTCGCAGCGGAGTTATAGGGGATTATTTATACACAAAACCGCGACGGGGAAAGTCGTCCCTCCGGTCACTTCGCCATATTAAAAAAAACCCAAGTTTTGTTTTATTGTTTCTCTACCTGACAGCTCATTTCATCACCGACATCACCACACAGCCGAAAAAACAAACCCCCAACAAGGACCACAAATGCGTCGCTCGACGGAAATACACCGACACCAACCAGCTTAAAGGGGGCCTCCAATCCAATGTTCCCCTCACTATTAAAGAACAAGGTTATCCCCGAAAGGTGCATTTTTCCAAGCAAGTTGTTCCCCCCCCCCCCCCCCCCCCCCCCCACACACACACACACACACAGACACACCAAGTCACACACACACACACACACACACAGGCCTGATCCTGATCCCGATGATCCATTCCTACCTCAACTTCGGCTCAACGTTATAAAGGCTTCACGGTCTTCAACCTGCGGTGCGCAGCATCCTTATGACGACGACGCCGCGGCGCGCGCTCCGTGTGCGTAAAAGAGAGCGAATTCGCGAAACGGGCGCACAGATCCCCGCAAAAAAAACCTTGACCCCCCCCCCCCCCTATAACGGACTACGACGTCCTCCTCCTCCTCCGCGTACCGGACTCCCCCCTTTATTAATCTGCACCGGCTTTGCGTTTGCCTTTGTCAGAAGGGGGAAAAAAATATCCACCACCACCACTGACACGATTTCTTTCACCCCTCCCCCCTCCCCCAACGCCGTGACATCACCAGCGCAAACCACCATGACAACATGCTGGGGGGGGGGGGGGGGGGGGGGCGGCTGCAAGGTCTTTGTGCGTCATTTACGTTTTTGTTTGTTAATGCAACCATGTTGACGATGTTGTGCGTCTTCTTCGAGGCGTTTGGTGTTTCGGGGGCGCAGCGGTGGCCATGATGGTGGGGGGGTGGGGGGGTGGGGGGGGTTCAGCACCCCGGAGAGCTACTATGTCCGCGACTATGCTGCTGCTGGTTTTCAGCACCATGGACAGTAGCTCCGGTCCAACTGGGAGCCCCCTCTAGATCCCAGGGTCCGGACGTACGGGGGGCGGGGCCTCCTCGCCCCCCCTCCTCGCTCCCCCCCCTTCCAGGCACCGCCCACTTTGTTAAACCCGGTGCTCAGTGGTGGTTTAGGTGGGGAGGGAGGACGGGGGGGGGGGGGGGGGGGGGGGGGGGGGGGGGGGAGGTAAACCAATCACCGTGCGTTGGCCTCGCTGATTGGTCGGCGGACCGAGGAGGTACCGCCCCCCCCCCCCCCCCCCCCCCCCCCCCCCTGTACGTCCGGACCCTTGCGCCTTCCGGAACCAAACAAACAAACAAAAAAGTCACAGCGATGGAAACGACGTGGATAAAAAAAAACATGAAAGCGGACACGTTGTTTGCGTGAGTTTGCATCTGTGTCACAGGAGCCATATAGGAACAGCGCTAAATAAATAAAGATATTGTCAATATTGTCGGCCTATTTTACAATATAGGCCGACATACACAAAAAAACAAAAAAAACGTGTGGCTTTGTTCGACGCCACTGTGTGATAAAGACTTATATAACCCTATATAACATTATATAACCCCTATGACAGACACATGCACACAGGCATGGTCTACTTGGGTCTACGACGAATTGGTGGTTGACATCAATAATTCAAGACAATATTCAATTCACAACTCAAGAGTCAGCAATGTCCAAACACCACCAATATAATAACTATTGGGCTATGACCGACTTTATCCTCACCAAAGTACACATGTAATGATGCGGTCTCAAGTCGCCATAACGACATAAAGTGAGTAAAAGCTCCTAGTGACCCTGAGGTTGTGTGGGCAGCTGGAGTCTCCTTGCGCCCAGATGGACGGGATCCGACGAGTAGGACTGTATAAATATTACATAGGCTAGGCCGAGGGAAGGCACTCAGGACCAGAGCCAAACAGATGGGAGTCATTTGACAGAAATCGCACCCCCCCCCCCCCCCCCCCCCTCTTCTCCCCCCCCCCCCCCCCCCCCCCCCCCACCCACCCTCACCCCACCCTCACCCTGCTCTGCTCTCCAAAACTTTATAATACCACCGGGGTCTGACGTCTGGCGCTTTAGACCCACTAATCCCTGACGACACAAAAACTTTCCTTTGTCCCCAAAAAACAAACTGTCTGAGCCGGCAGCACAACTTGAGAACATGCTGCATATGTCGCGATTCAACTGAATATAGACCTGCTGCTCCTCATCCTCATCCTCCTCATCATCATCATCATCATCATCATCATCATCATCATCATCATCATCATCATCATCATCATCATCATCCGCATCAGCATCATCAGCATTGTAGTTCATGTTTCTTTTTTTTTTTTTTACAGCGGTAAGTTAGTGGCTGTAACTGATTAAACTTTATAATCATTAACCTTTTGTTGGTGTTGTATTTAATACAGGCCTACGTATCGTATGGTATCCTTCCGAAACAATTACATTGGAATACAATACAATAAAATACAATAAAAAGGCGACCTTATGTTCACCATCAACACAAATAGTAGACTTGTTTTTGTTTGTTTTAACAATAGACCACCGTATAATCAGTGATTCGAGCCTAAACCACAACATATTTGACAGTAATGATTTTTGTAAGCCATAAAAACACTTACCTAGGAAACTTTTACACAGCTTCATGTTTGCGGTGGTGGGGCTGTGTTCCGGTACACCGCCTCGGAGGAATAACAACCGCAGGAAACTTTGGAAACAAACTTAGGGAAGAGTTGCGAGGGGGGGAAGGGGGGTCTGGTGTTGACAGCTGTTAGGATGGACCAATCAGAGGCCGCTTCCTTTGTTCCTGTTCACCACGCCGGCCAATGGGAGCGGCGCGCTGCCGGTTCGGCCAGACAATGCCCATTGAAAAGACTTCACAAAGGGGACGCAGTCTCCCCCAGCGCGTCACACGTAAAAGTACCAACTTTTTTTCCCCCAGCGAATCTTGGGACTACTGCTTAGATAAGTAAACCCCGTGACACTGACCCCTGCACCTATAACCCCCCCCCCCCCACACACACACACACACACACACTCTTGCATATAGGACATCATTTATTGTGTCTTCATAATTACACACTGTTTAGGATAGTGCCACTATTTTTGCATTTTTAATAAATCCAGGTGAGCTAAGTCTATGAAATAACTTTTTATTCAGGGTTAGTTTTCTTTCTCAGGCGTTCTGTCACAGCCACAGCTTTGATTGTTGGATACAAGTTGTCCAGTGCCTATCTGCCTGCTGTCTTGAGTTCCATTGTCGTGTGTGTGGTGTCCGTCGGCACACACACCCACACACACACACACACACACACACACACACACACACACACACACACACACACACACACACACACACACACACACACACACACACACACACACACACACACACACACACACACCCACACACACACACACACACACTCTCTTTCTCTCTATGGAGCTTACTAACTTTGGGAGCAGAGCATATGTCCAGACGATGTATACTGCAGGTTGGTTCTCACCCTAGCGGACAGAATTGGATGCTCCCTGATGACAGATGGCAGCGCAGATAATGATTACACCCCCACACCCTCCCACCCCCTGCCCCGAGGGGCCCCTGATCGTGGGCCAGGGCATCTGCGGGCCCCGGTGTGGGCTACATGACGGCAGGCAGAGCGGCTGAGGAGATTTAGAGGACATGCCAGAATATAACCTCATGCTGAAACACCCCCACACAACTTTACACATATTTTAAACTCTAAGTAACAATGCCAATAAGTATCAAAAGTATTTGATACTTATTGGCATACCACTATATATATCCTTTTCAAATAGATACACAGTACACCATTTTTACTTTGTCTTTTACTTAATTGGAGAAAAAAAGCAGCACTTATTGTGCATTTGTTAAGTATTTTAAAACTTATTGACATTCCAGAATATATCTATTTGAAATAAATTACTTTGTGCAACTTTTAAAACCTTAACTTTGAAACATGCTTTTACAGCACTCTGCGCTCATTAATAAGTATTTGGATACTTAAGCAGCCCAGAAAGTACCAGATGGTGACTAGACCAATTTTACAACCTGCACAGAAGATCTCATTAGTCCTGCTCTGGAGCCTTGTATACATGCTTTAGAAAATGTACCAGAAAGGCAATGTAATGTCGTAATAAGTATTTAATACTTTTCTTTCTGAATGCTGTTGTCAGTTTTTAACCTGCACTATGTAACTTGTTCCCTGTAGTGATCACGTTTGTTTAACATGATTGAAATATCGAACAAATATTAATATAGAAATTTGAGTGTCTAAAGAGTTAAAGAGTTAGGGCCTTACCCTAACCCATCCACTCAGGATTCAACTCTAAATAATAATCTCTGGAGAAGGGAGGGGTGTGCGGTGAAAAAGATACACAATGCAGATTTAACCTTTCTCACAATGTGGCAACTTTTAAAGCAGTATGCTAATTGAATGAAGCTATGAAAGGTAGTTATTCAGTAGAGTCCAGCCACCACTCAGCATTGAGGTCTGTTAGAGAGGGAAGAACGAGGAGCAGTTCATATTTAATTGACATCTCTGCACCCGCTACAGAGTGTGAATTAACGCCCTTCTCTGTCATTAGAGGTGAACCTACTGCACTCGTCATTGTCTGATGGGAACACCTCCTACACATTGATTAGGTCCCTGTGTCTCCACACACACACGCACACACACATGCATGTGTACACACACACACACACACACACACACACACACTCTTACACACACATACATAGGCACATGCATGCACACCGACTTACAAGCGCGCACACAGACACACACACAATCACACACACACACACACACACACACACACACACACTCTCACACACACACACACACACACACACACACACACACACACACACACACACACACACACACACACACACACACACCCTCACACACGTGCACATACCCCAACACCCACCCAGTCATTCAGTGTCTGCAGCAGGCCCAAGTTAGCATCTGCATGCAAATGAGGCGGGCGGTATGCAGAGCAAGCCCCTCCCCCACAGGAGTTCATTAAGAGGAACATGGGTGGAAATTACAGGCAGCTGGCTGCCATCTGAGGCTGGGAACAAACAACGTCAGCAATATCTACAACAGATAAAACACAGGAATTAATTAGGTTATGCTTGTAAAAATGTATTTTCCTGTTTACTTTTCAAAAGTAAAAAATAAACATGAACAGACTACACCACCTAACCCCCCCCCCAAAAAAACAACAACTAATAAATGTATATATTCTTTTTGTATTCAGTCTGTTCATGTTTTACTTAGTTGTTAATTATATTTAGCCAATACATAGTAGTATTCATTTATAGCGATGTATAAGCAGGCCATGCCATGTTTGTATTAGAGTCTGCTCTCTAGTGCAGATTGTGATTCCTGTAGCTGCAACACATTAAACACATCAAAATTGGTAATACAATAGTTGAATAAAGAAGATAAGTGCCGATCAGCAATTAAAAGATAAGCCCCTATGTTTTAGCTATCAGGGAACCAGACCCAACAACATAACAAGATAATAACATAACATAACATAACACAACAGCAACAACAACAACAACGACAACATATTTTACGCTGTAGGCCTACACTATCATTTGACCTTATAATCACAACTGTCTGCAGTACATTTAAGTAACTAATTCTGCACGCTTTCCAATAAATACAGTTAAAACTGTAATTCATTAATATCTTGGTATGCTGTGTTTTAGCAGCAGTCAGTTCAACTATTATTTTACGTCAGGTAGTTAAGTGCGTTAAGTAACAATGGATGGAATTGATTTCCGGAAAGGTTGAAATACAGTTGACCTGACCTCCACTGTTGACCTGCCTGACCTTTGACCCTCCCCCACCTCCTCCCCTCCTCCTTCAGTCCCCGGAGCTTAATGCCCTGTGTAGACAATCTAGCAACGCCCCTTTCGGCAGCCCCTCTCTTGTCTTAGCAGCAGCAGGTGCAGCAGTTGTGTGACCCCGGAGTCAAACAATGCTGCAATTTCCTGCGGTATTTACTGGATGTGAATGCATCACATGTGTACCCCCTCCAGAGAGAGAGAAAGAGAGAGCCAGATAACAGAGAGAGAGAGAGAGAGAGAGAGAGAGAGAGAGAGAGAGAGAGAGAGAGAGAGAGAGAGAGAGGGAGAGGGAGAGAGGGAGGGAGCGAGAGAGAGAGAGAGAGAGAGACAGATAACAGACCAATTAACAGGCAATATCCTGTTAATTGGTTTTCAGATTGCATCTGAACCACCTGCCTTCTATATCGTAACCTTTAAATGGAGTTCTTATGCCTACAAGTGAATGGTTAGCTTCATAAAAGCAGTACTACTTATACTATTCAACTTAAATAGCCACCTTTTGTAAATGTATTGTGATATTGTGGGCTACTGGGGCCTTGATAGCAAAGGAGACATTACATTTGCTATCCCTGGTACTCTAGAACAACCTCCCAGAGGAAATCTCGCCAACTCACCATCTTCTAAATCTCTTCTTAAAAGCATACCCAGATTTGTAACCCTCTGTTATATGCTATATGATCCAGCCTATATGTATGCGATTGGTCTTGTATGCAATTCTTATGTTGTGCTAGTTCGGCTTTGTATGTTTGTGCGCTCTTATCTGTGATTTATATATGCTTGTGAAACACTTTTGTTTTTTTAAATAATAATGTAATAAGGTATTATAGTTATTTAAGTATTCCCTTTTTCCATTCACTTTTCCAGCTTTTGCATGCTTGTTTGAAAGCCTTTTAAACTGTTCCTAGTATTAGGCATGAATACCACTGCTATGTTTTTATTGAATCAAAATCCACTTTGCTTTGGGAAATGTTCGTATTTACATTCATATTAATCATGTACTAATTCTAATGGCTCACAGTGAGGTGGATTTAAATAGCTGTGTTTGAATAGTGTATGAATGGTGCACCAGATTGAAGAGTCAAAAATCTGCCCATTTTATTTCATACTGTGTAGATTTCAAAATGAGCCAATCCAAACCGGTATGGCTGCCAACCTAGATTCTGATAAATCCATTAAACATAACAAACACATTATTTGTGTAGTCAAATCTAAATCACCAATTTTATTTGTGAAAGGAGAATTCTGACAATGAAAAACAGATAAAAGTACGTGTGTTTACCGCACTAAATAAAAATGGGATAGACAATACATGTAAAAATGTCAGCCTTTCAAACCCCTATACTCACATCAACTGAAATTAATAATAACCTTATCTAGAAACCATGGTCTTGCTAACGAGATGGCAGGGGGAAGATTAGGTACCGTGTGTGTTTGTGTGTGTGTGGGGAACGGTGAAGACAAACAGATGTTATCAGAGGGTCTGAGGGATCTTGAGCCACTGCCATCCGGAGGACAAACAAATGTGTGAAAGGATACAAACCCAGAGCCTTGGCGATACCCTTCCCCAACCTTTTAGTGAACCAATAAAAACCTTCTGCTGAGCCCACTGAGTTTCTATCACCTCGCCCGGCGACACAATTACCCCCGACGTGCGGCTCACTCGCTGGGGCCTGAAAGGGTCCTGGAGCCGACACAATAGGGGCCTCTAATTAGCAGATCGCTGGCTATAGCTTCTCTGGCATATGCTCTCAGATTGAGAGAGAGAGTGATTGCATGGGTGGCAGACAGAGGGAAAGAGAGATAGGGAGAGAGGAGGGGGGAAGAAAACGAAGGGATAAAGAGAAAGAAGAGCGAGACAGACAGAGAGAGAGATGAAGGAAGAAAGGGAAGGGAGAGTTAGTTGGAGGAAGAAAGGGGGAGAGAGGGAGGAAGAGAGAGAGATGGAGATAGTAATGAAAAGGCCATGAGGAGGAGGAGGAGGATTGCCCTGGGCTTAGTAACAGAAGGGCTGAAGAGACGATACCTGAGAGTAATAAACAAGAACAATGGAGGAGTAAGGAGTGAGAAGGAGGTGGGTGGGGGTGAAAGGCAAGCTCAAAGATGCCTGGAGGCTCATGCCATAACTGATCAACACTTACAGTGACACATGTTCAGAGGAGCTGGATCATTTTTATCACCCCCTTAGATGATCACAAATAAGAAAGCACTGCGTGTCGCGGTCCAATCATAAAAGGACCACGACAAGCTCTCAAATCTGTGATTCTGATTTCTTATAATTGTTGTGTTGTTTCCCTTGTTAAGCACGGTGTAGTTTTGCCCAAACAGCGCTTTGTAAAAAAAGTTTGATTGATCGATTGCTTAATATTGACCCTCGGCCTCAAGCACCCACCATATCAGGGCCGATGGTCAGAGCTGGCTTCCAACCCATTGGTAGTGCAGTCTGCCCAAAAAAGCCGTTGACATCCCATAAAGAACATACATCTCTACATCAGTTTCTGTGTCATCTAATTTGTTACACTCATGTCCTCTGTTGTAGCAGAGTTACAAATATTCGCAACGGTTGCAGTGTGTGGAAATTCTACAATTGAACCACATGGGGGCAGTAAATTACCTCCTTTTTATAATAAGATTTTAAAAAGCCTGCACAGGGTCTGTCTGTGTTTGTACTATTATTGGAGCAAGAGGTTTGCTTTAAGTTTGTATTCGGGTAAATGCATGTAAAAAAAATGTGTAAGATGTATAATACAATGTATTTTGAATAAACATGTAAACATATAACATTAAAAATACTGTTGCAATATTGAATTGTATTTGTTTATAGAAAGTTTAGAATGGCCCATAGTTGAATGACAGACCAGAATGTGTATAGTAAAGGTTTCCGATGGCCTCTTCCTCCCTAGAACAAGGTCTGCCAAGCAACCTAGTAAGTATAATCTAGTTTCAGTCGCCTACAACGGACACAAGGCAAAGGTTGTTTTTAATAATAAAATAAAGATTATAATAAAGTTGGAAAATAAAGTTTCTTGCTGCAGGCAAGCAACTTGATGGTTTTAATCTTTCTCCAGTGATCAACGGAGGTGAAGGGTGTACAAAAGAGAAATAACCAAACTAAGCAGGTCATTTTTATTTAAATGCACCTATGGGGTCGGAGGCCACCACGGTCGGGAGGAGCGACTTGTGTACCCACCTACCCTGTAGTACCCACCCAGCAGTACCCAGCGGTACCCACCCAGTACTAGTACCCACCTACCCAAGTAGTACTCACCCACCCAGTGGTACCCACCTACCCAAGTAGTACCCACCTACCCAGTAGTACCCACCTACCCAAGTAGTACCCACCTACCCAGTACTAGCACCCACCTACCCAAGTAGTACCCACCTACTCAGTACTGGCACCCACCTACCCCAGCAGTACCCACCTACCCAGTAGCACCCACCTACTCAGCACTAGTACCCTACCCACCTACCCAGTACTAGTACCCACCTACCCCAGCAGTACCCACCTATCCAGTAGTACCCACCTACTCAGCAGCACTAGTACCCACCTACTCAGTGCTAGTACCCACCTACCCCAGCAGCACCCACCTACCCAGTAGCACCCACCTACTCAGTGCTAGTACCCACCTACCCCAGCAGCAGCAGCAGCAGCACCTACATAGCGCCTCTGTACCAGAGCTCGCTAGGTGAGGTCCTTGTAAAACACACGCAAGCTAGTTCGCTCACCGCCGCCGAACAGCGCGCTGCTCTTCCGTACGTGTGTCGTAAGTTTAACCGAACGAAAAGTGTCCCGAAAAAAAAGCACGAACTTTTACGGCGAGGTCGCGCGCGAGAGACGTCAGACTCGGCGGCGGCGGTCCACTGGGGACGATGGATGAAGCTAGCAGCCGTTAGCTCCGCGTAGCTTTAACCCTGCGACGCTGGCGTAGCCACTTAACCACTAACCCCGGCTAGTTCACGGCATATGTCGTCGCCGGCTCGCTTTGTATTTAAACAAAAAAATAAAATGGCACCGTAAGTCAACAGACCAACAAAGTTAGCTAGGGCTAGCTCGCGTGCCTTCGCGTCACCATAGCAGCGGCAGCAGCGCTGGTTCCGGCGTGTGTTTGTTGGGTCACGTTACGCGTGTCCTTGATGTTTAAAGGTTTCATGTGTCGTGGCGTTTATGCACTCTGCTCCGTTTAGTCTCCGGTAATGTGTTTGTCCAGCAGACAGGGAGGACCGGGTTCAGCGGGGACGGAGGACCGGGTTCAGCGGGGACACCATGGAGGAAGCCCCGGGTCGCCTGGAGCTGTGGCTCCACCTCGCCGAGAACTGCGTCCTCACCACCCTCCGCCAGGGACTGGACCAGGTGTGGCGGCTGCTGCTCCTCTGTCTGCTCTGCAGGATCTGCTTCAGGCAGCGTGAGTGGACGGTGCAACTGTTTTGATCCCCTGTGTGATGACTTAGTGGTCCACGAGTCCGCCTCTCTGGGGGGTCCACGAGTCCACCTCTCCGGGGGGTCCACGAGTCCACCTCTCTGGGGGCCCACCAGTCCACCTCTCTGGGGGCCCACCAGTCCACCTCTCTGGGGGTCCACGAGTCCACCTCTCTGGGGGGGGGGGGGGGGGGGGGGGAGTACAGGTGGTGGGCCTCCTTGTAAAACACCCAGAGTGAATGCACAATTCACATAAAGTCTGTAGCTACATTAGACCCAATGCAACATTAACTAGGATACACAGGGATGCCGAATGCCGATACATTGGCATTCAATGCAGTAGGCTAGACACACTGTTATATTAGCACTTTGTACAATGCATCTCTCAAGACGTGATACACTCTAAAGATATAATACAGCCTTCATCTCATTTATCAAACGAAATATTTCAAATAACATAACAGCACAGTATTATTGCATGATAAAAGGATGATATTTGTTAAATTACAGTTTGAAACATCTCTCTTTCTCACCCCTCTCTCTCTCCCCCCCACCCCAGGACTTCCATCCCTAGTGAAACACGTCGTCTCCATGGTGACGGGCTCGTACGCCCTCTACCAGTTCTTCGAGGTGCACATGCTGTGGGTTCTGCTGCTGGGCGCCGTCTGCTACCTGGTCCTGGTGCTCTGCTCCCACTCCAGCCGGCGGGGCCCCTTCCTCTCTGGGGCCATCCTCGTCTACCTCCTCATGGGGTGTGTGTGTGTGTGTGTGTGTGTGTGTGTGTGTGTGTGTGTGTGTACATTTATCATCTTTGATCATCTTTTTGTGCTTCATTGAAATGTGAATCTCAGACAGATTATTCTGGTAATATTTTGTCTGAAATCCTGCGTCACATTAACTCGTCAATGAAGCCAGTATTTGTTTGCATTTTTTAATCTATTTCATTATTTTTCAGGGAACTGCATTTGATTGACCCTGTGACATGGAACAAGATGAGAGGCAAGTGCATTATGTTAAATGTTCCCCCCCCCCCGCAGCATACTTTGTTGCTTTCTTACTCCCAGTAGGGAAGAGGAGGGGTCTTGTTATGCCATTATTCTGTTACTTTGTCAAAATGTGTTTCAAGATAAAAACCAAGATACAAAAGTACATTGTTTCAAAGTACAATGTATCTAATGACTGATAACCTTTCAACCTGTAGATGGCAGTAAACTCACATTAGTCTTGAAGTGTTTCAAGCTCTCCTATATTGGTCTTCCGTGTTTAAAGTCATGGGTGCAACCCATGATTTTAAAATTGAACCCATGATTTTAAAATGGAACCCATGATTTTTTTAAATGGATCCCATGCCATGATTTTACAATGTACCCCATTATTTTCAAACACAACCCCTTTTATAATTTCCCACCTTCCAACCGTCTGTCCCAGGCTCTCAGATGGTGGTGGCCATGAAGGCCATCTCGCTAGCCTTTGACCTGGACCGGGGATCTGTGGCCACCCTGCCCTCCCCAGCTGAGTTCCTGGGCTACGTCCTCTTCGTGGGCACCGTCGTCTTCGGACCCTGGATCAGTTTCCATGGCTACAAGAACGCCATCGAGAGTCGGAAGATAGTGAGTGATTGTTCTGTTTTTTTTACGTGGACAGTGATCAGCAAGTGAGTCTCTTTTTAAAGCCTTTTCGGAAATGTATCTCATTGGTTTAGTTTAGTAAGTTAATCTGTTATCTGCAATGTATTATCGATGTGTTGATTGTGGTTAAGGTGCACTAGCATGCATTGTTAGTTTACATTTTTAAATACCAATATTGTTTTTTTTGGGTAGATGCATACACAGGAGTTTAAGGTTTTAATTTTCATACGTATGAGAATATGAACAAGGTAACGTATATTTTTAGAATAAAAGTCCTTTTCAATGTTTTGAACCCACCATCTGCTCATAATCACCCTCCAGAGCTTCAACCAATGAGTGAAATCCACTCACTCAGTGCATGAATGGAACCAGAAAACTGCAGGACTTTTAATTTGATCATTTGATAATTTCCACCACTAATCTGAATCTTCTTTTCATGTCTTTTCGTCTAGAGCTGGTCGTGGCTGTGCAGCTCTCTCCTCTGCCTGCTCAAGAGCCAGGCATGCCTGGTGGTGTCCACCTGCATCGCGCCCTACCTCTTCCCCTATTTCATCCCCGTCGAAGGAAACGAGGTCACACGCAAGTGGGTTGAATACGTCAACACTTAAAACACCCTTTTCTTAACTGCAGTGCTCGTGTTGCAATGCTATTAGCAAGGACTTGTATGAGAACACAGCAATTACAGTTGTATTGAGTAAGGGCTTGTACAGACTGCCAGTGTTGAATCGTGTCGTTCATTGGCGTTTGTGTCGTTCAAGGACACTGTTACTGTCTTGGGATTGGCTCTTTTAGAGGGGTAGCTTTTTAGATGTTTACCTTATTTCTTTGGCTCAAGTCAAATGTGTAGTGCATGCTTCCATAGATCCCAGTTCCAGAACAATTGGAACAAACAAAAGAAGTGGTATTGTTTGCATGGAAAAATGCATATCCATCTTTTTTTTTTAAACTGGACACACTTGCGGATTTGGATTGAGGTCTTTTGACCTGAATCCTATGGATTTTGTTTTTTTAAATGTTTTCCCCAGAATTTGGTATAACTTAGTGATTCTCAGATGAGGAGGCAGGCATGTCCCATCCATTAGACATGGACCAGATGACGTATCTAGGAGATGTTCTTACCATAGTATAAGAGTTAGACATGAACCAGATTATGTATCTTGGAGATGTTCTTACCATAGTATAAGAGTTAGACATGGACCAGGTGATCTAAACAGATATGTTCTTGTCCCTGGGCAGGTGGCTGCACAGCTACGAGAGCGCTGTGTCCTTCCACTTCAGTAACTACTTTGTGGGCCACCTCAGTGAGAGCCTCACCATGCTGTCCGGAGCTGGCTTCTCTGAGGACAAAGACCACCTCAAATGGTGAGTAACACCCAGGGGCCGGTGGAGGTGGCGAGGATGTAAACCATGGCTTTCTATTCAATCTGGTTTCTGTAGCAAATTTTTTGACATGAATCATCAAGTGCTGACATTGAGGAAATGTCAGAAAGTCTTTTGTGGGCAACTACTATCGTGTGTGTGTGTGTGTGTGTGTGTGTGTGTGTGTGTGTGTGTGTGTGTGTGTGTGTGTGTGTGTGTGTGTGTGTGTGTGTGTGTGTGTGTGTGTGTGTGTGTGTGTGTGTCAGGGACATGGCGGTGGTCAAGCCCCTCAACGTGGAGTTTCCCAGGTCCATGGTTGTCGTGGTGACGTCCTGGAACATCCCCATGTCTCGCTGGCTCAACACCTGTAAGTAACACACACCATTGATCATGCATTAAATTCGGCTGCTTTATGATAAATTGATATTGCTGTACTGTACGTACTAGTCTCACAAATTAGGCCTTAGATTACTAATCTGAAGTCTGATGGCAGACAAACTCAAATATGGGTGAACGGGGTGTTTCACTTTCTTACAGTTCATATTTGTTTTGACCAATCATATAGCTGGAGGCGGGGATCTGTAAGCGCGTAATTGCGCAAAACACTAACCCGGCCAGTAGTAGTAAACTTAACAAAATAAAAAGTGTCTATAAAGGTTTCAAATCAACACTGTGTAGACTGGCCGAAATACACTTGGAGTTGTCATTAATCTAATTTCATAAGCTACGTAATACAGGCTTGCAGTGCACATATGCTTTCAACCTGATGCGGTAACATTATGTGATTTCCATCCACAGACATATTCAAAAATGCCATGAAGCTCGGGACTTTCCCCGCTATCCTGGTCACATACACCGCCAGCGCTTTACTGCACGTGAGTACTACGATAATCACCAACTAATTCCGTTATGAATCAGCTCGAAAGTACTGCTTACCACAGAGAGGAGGAAAGGCGGGGAATCAAAGGGTGGTATGAGTAGGTCTGGTGATATCCTTCATGCTGGTATTATTTATCGTTTCTAGAGTTTACTATACAGTCTATATGTTGTTGCTGTATCTTGCCTTTTTTCGCGAAGGAAGTGGACATTGCCACTTTAGTCATTCATTCAGTTATTTAGTCGACGTGTTATCCAAAGCCACTTGCAGTGATGAAGTTGGTATTCAGGGAGCATGGAGGGATTAGGGGCTTTTGCTAAAGGATGCCTGTAAACTCTGCCAGTAAACTCTGCCACATGCCACATCAGTGGCTTTTGTTGGGGCCCTCCAACACAGGACACGGGTAGTTGTTGATTTAGAAATCCATTTATTGGAAAAGGCAAGTGGGCAGCAGCCGAGCAGGTGGTACACTCTGCCATGACAGTGACGCTCTCCTGAGTGTGTGTGGTGATCGCTGGTTTATCCTGGGTGCCATGATTACTCTGCACCACAGGTGTGCAGCCTCACCCAGACCCAGAGTCTAACCAGTCTGACTCGGGCCAGGTGAGGCTGTAAACCAGCCAGCAACCACACACACACTCTACAGATGCCTACCGGTTGGCTCGAACACAGTACCTTCGGGCGGGGAGGTCCCCCTATATAGTCACCACACTACCTCCCTCATAAATATCTACCATTAAAAAAACTAAACAATAAGTAGACTACAAAAATGTGAAAACATCTTATTTGAAAAGGTTCTAAAATGTGTTATTTTGGCTGCATCACACCACACTACTTGTGTGTGACGTGATCGACATTAAACAGGTTTTATTCATAATGTTGTTGACTCTGCTCGGTAATCCAATGGTGGTCTCGCTTTTCCAAACTCTCTCTGAAAACGAGAGAAAGAATTGAAACTGAAAAACAAATTAAATTAAATTAAATTGATTTGTGTCCAGATTCAAAATAATAGAGAGAGCTGCTATTGGCCAGAGTTTGACACCCTGAACGTTGTACTGGCTGTTGTACTACTCTCCTGACCCCTCTGGTCCCCCCCCCCCCCCCCCCCCCCCCAAGGGTCTGAGCTTTCATCTGGGGGCCGTGCTGCTATCCCTGGGCTTCATCACCTACGTCGAGCACGGTAGGAATCACCGTCTCATAACCCATCTTTTAAATTCAGACATGTAAATCATCGTTGATGATGAATTTGCTGTATTGTTGTATTATGGTCACACCATGTAGTATGGCCATATTATGGTCACTAAATGTCGTACTGTATTGTCGGATTAGGGGTACAAAATGTTGTGCTGTATTGCAGTGAAGAAGCGGTAGAGTCTATGGGGTCACAATCTGGTTTGCAATCAACAGTTTCTTCCCTTGTATTTTCACCTCTCACCAGTTCTTCGCAAGAAGCTATCTGCGGTTTTCAGCGCTTGCATCCTCTCCAGGCCCTGTAATGCTGACTGCAGCCATCGACACAAAAAGGTAAACACAATGTTTATGAACTCTACAACAAGGTTGTAGGCTGTAGAGTATTAAAAATATAAAATGAGCAGTTAGAAAGAACTAAACTAGAGGATAAACAATGTGGCCATGTTGTACTGCACTATTTATAATTTTTTCATTTAACACTCGTTTTTAACCAAAGCTACTTACAGATGTATTCAATTTTATTTTAGATGCATGTCATAATGAGCAAGTAGTGGTTCAACTGCCTTGCTCAAGGGTACCTCCAGTCAGGACTGTTGATGTTGGGGTTTGAACCTAGAACCTTCTGGCTGGGAGTCAAACCACCTAGCCAGTCGTTAATAGTTCAGTGATTAATAGTCAAAGATTTTGACTATTGTGTGTTGTAGGGGTGCTGGGTGATGGTGGTGAACGTGCTGTTCAGCTTGCTGGCCATCTTCCACCTCACGTACCTCGGATCCATGTTCGATGCCGATATGGATGACCAGGCCATAGAAGAGGTAAGGATCGCTCCCCACTGGAACATGGAGAGTTAGTATTGAACTAATGGAAGGAAAGTGTATGGTTTTGTTTGATAGTCCTACTCTGTCACGGTCAATCATTTTAGAAATGATTGACTGTGATGACCACTGCATGTCGCTTTGGACAAAAGTGTCTGCTAAAGGCCCTAAATGTAAATTGCATAGGAGAGCCACTGAAAACATGTTGTTTATTTTAGGGCTACCTAGCCAGCCACACCCTGCGGAGGTGGTCAGAGCTGAACTGGGCGAGTCACTGGGCAGTCGGCGTCTGCTGGCTCTTCTACTGCCTCATAAAGTGAAGACCACTCAACCGGTACACTGATTGACATACACCTCAGCCAATCAAATCTGACTTGGTACAAAAAAAGGTTTTGTTTGACAACCTGTTCTCTCACTAAAAAGGTTTGTACATTAGTTTGTTAAAATCTTTGTGGGCATAGAGCAAAGTGTCGGATTCTGATAACTGCTGATGGGCTTGGGGAAAAAACAGAACATTTGGTGGGATATGCTGGTTATAGACAATAATAATGGTGAAAACAAAATATAACCAGGTGAAACAAATGTAATTTTCTGTACTTTGAAGCCAAACATCGGACATTAAAAATGGTTTAGTTAGACTACAAGACATGATGGAGTATTCTAGACCGTGACATCAAACCCAGAGGTGTTCATGAAAGATTGAATTGATCCACTATTATCTGTTACGTGCAAAACTAAAGTATGGGCACATGTCTAGTTTTTTTATTATATATATTCTATATCCTATGATGTTCTGCCAACTAGGGTATGTCTACAACTTTGAACACTTCTTTTGTTTGAGCGACAGCCAAACAAACTTTTTAAATGTATAGTTTTTCTACTTTTGTACTTTTGTTACTGTGCCTTATTGTTACTGTGATGCCAGAAGTATGCAACAGCCAGGGCCTTACAGAGATTCACTACCTGTGCACTTTGGCTTATGAGTTACAAGTCAAGTTGTTTGTTCACTATGGTCCCATGTGTTTCAGTCTTTGTGTTCTGATATTTAAAAAACTTCATTAGATGTAGACACCCCTTTTTTATATAAACGATCACAAAATATTGCCATAACGGAATAGGTCATATTATGCATATGTGTGTTTTTCATCTGCTTGTATAAGAAGAAAAACAAAATGGAATAATAAACTATTTTTCAAATACATACCATTGAAAGACCTTCAGTCCAGAATGCATGTACCGCATATGTTGTCATCAATTTTACTCGCCATCATTTTTCGGTGAAGAAAATGACCCAACAACTCCAGTATAGCTGGTTCCTGCTATTTAGTTCAGCTGTTTAACTACAACTCTTAATGGTCCATTTGTTTTAATTGCTTTTTGCTATCAACCAGAGATCTTGAATTACTAATCCACACCCACATTTTTTCACGCCTCTACTGCAATGCTCTTTTCTCCGTTCTCAGCCAAGCAGCCCTGTCACGCAACTTGTGCAAAACGCTGCAGAACCAAAACCATCCGTAGATCCCACATCACACCAATCCTCGCATCCCTTCACTGCTTCCCCATAAAGTATAGAATAGATTTCAAGATACTGCATACAAGGCCCTACATGGTCTTGCCCCTTCATACATTTCCGAACCATTGCATCCTTACTCCACCTCCAGGCCACTCGAATCTTTCTACCAAGGTCTTTTATTTATACCCCACACCCTCTGCAAATTCAAGGGGGATTGTGCTTTTGCCGTTAGGGCCCCGTCCCTCTGGACCAGTCCCCCCCCCCCCCCCCGTTAGATCAGCTGAGTCTGTAAACGGCTTTAAAAAAAAACCATCTCTACCGTCTTGCCTTCCCTGTATAGGGGCTGTCATGTATTTTAATCCATTTTTCTGTATATATCTGTACATATATGTTGTCTATTTTTCTGTATTTGTATCCTGTGCAGCACTCTGTAAGGTGCTGCACAGGTGCTATATAAATACAATTGTACTTACTTACTTACTTTGTCCATTAGAGGTAAGAAACCCAATTATTTCTCAGGATGGACTTGGACCCCCCCCCCCCCTCTTATCTCCTCAGTCAGTCATTAACCGTGGGGTGGGAGTGGTGCTGGTCAATAAAACGGATGGAAAATCGACACGGAAGGCCAAAACATAACCTCATTGTTATGCTCCTCAACTAAACACGATTAACCTGGGCATCTTGTTGCCCTGTGTTACTGTATTTATTTAGTTTAAAAGTAACGGTAACTGGCTGGTTCTTCGGCGAGGAGTAGGCAGGTGTGTACAGGTGAGCCACATGTGAGGATGGGCCGGCTGACCAACTGTAGCTGGATCAGCCCGGAGATTCCCCTGTCTTCAGAATTCTTCTGCGGTGAGTCCTTTTTAGATAATCACTTTACCTATGGCCCATTAATGTTAAACAAATACTTGACTGATGTAGGTACAGTTTTTTATATATACTGTATGTATGTATGTATGTGAATAAATGTACGTATGTCTGTAAGTATCTCTGGTGGATGGTCAAGTATATGCTGCCGATTGTAGAGCTGGCATTTAATTTAGTATGAGCATATGAGCAAGAGTTATTTGTTTTGTTTGACATTATTATGGTGTGCATTATTGTACACTATTATTCTGTCATGTCAAACCTCCTTGTCTTATTATTTATACTGTCATACTCTACTACTGTGAATTCATAGTCATAGAAACACAATTGTGTTTAAAAGAAGCAATATTTGAATTATTTTTGTTCTCACGACTATTGTTCTCTAATATTGTCTGAAAAAAGTTTTCAGTTTTAAATGTACAAAAACTAATATTTGAAAATACACGGTACACTACTACTGTACACCACTGTATATAAATATTTTTGTTTAAAAGAATATTTTTTAGAAATTCTCAATTTCACAAAAATACAAGGAATCTCTAAGGTTAACCTGCTAGTCTAAAACTTGGTTTTTAAGCGTCATTTCGTCTTCCTCCAAATGTTGTAAGTGTAATTTCTTTTTTCTCCCAGTGATAAAGAATGAACTGTGGCTGTTCCTCATCCCTGCCGTTCTGGTGGCCATTTTGCTGGCCCTGTTTCTGGAGGAGGTGGGCTTCTTCCTCCGCCATGTCCAGTCATCACGGAGACAGCAGCTCTACCTATGGATACTCGGACTGTACCCTGTAAAGTCACCTTTTACTCTCTTACTCACTTTCTTTAAATTGTAATCACATTGGTAATATTCGTGGTACGTCCTCATATAACCTTATATTATTATTATTAGGATTCCTTTTTTCACAGCATCCACTAAATTTGGACCACCATCCATTTAAATTTGTACCACCATGTTGATGATACATTTATATTTTTTTATTCGATGGAAACTTCCAGTAGAAAGTTGGTAGTGAGAAGGTGTGGGGCTGTCCTTAACTGACCTTGTGTTTTATTTATTCCCAGGTGATTGCGCTGGCCTCCCTCATAGCCCTGTACATCCCCCGCTCCTCCTCCCTCTGCATCTTCATCTCCTCACTGTAAGTTTGATAAAACTATTAATGGTAACTAATGTAGTTTGAGATATCATGACAAGAAGAGCTAATATATACAGTACATGATAACCTTTAGCGATTGATTCAATGCCAATCAAAATCAGACAAATCAAATTATTTTAATCAAACACAAGTTATTGGTTGGAGAATTATTTCTGAACTGAAACTCTTTCTATAACCATATCTAACATTACATTTTAAGATGGAAGTTGTTTCTTTTCCAATTGTTATGCTCACATAAATGTAAGTAAAAAACTATAAGCAGCTGCCGGAAAGGCTGCAATATTGCACATTACGTTGAAATATGAAATTATATGAAAATGTCTTATTGAATATGAAGAGAACCAGCTCCACCCCTCCCTCCCTTCCTACCTGGCAGGTATCACTCCATCACACTGCTGAAGTTCATGGGTTTGATCACGGACTTCTTCGGGGGGAAGGCCCGCATGCTGGAGGTCCTGTCTGGGGAGAAGCTGTCCCCAAACCCCTTCCCCTGCTGCTGCTGCTGCTGCCTGCCTCTGCTGGCCATCACCAGGTGCACCCAGGGACACGCCACGCACGCACCTAGAATCGACTGATGTAGCACCGCAGTTGCAACTTACAAATAAGGTTAATCGTAAATGAAAATAATCCTTACTTTCAGCACACATCAAACGGTTAAATAAAAGTAGGTTCAGAGCCAATTAAAAATGATTGGTAACACTTTATATCAACGTTCAGTCATAAGTCATTTATAAACCTTTAGTTAATGAGCTAATCAACATCACACCTGGTGGTAAAAATAGGGTCCCTGTAACATGGCACTTATTTATCATCTTCAAATGTATATTGTTTTGTTAATGATTCATAATTAACTAAAGGCTTATAAATGACTTATGACTGAATATTATTATAAAGTGTAACCAAATGATTGTGTATTTCATTTATTAATGGATATAGGACTGCAGCTGAGGGATCAATTTATCAATTACTTTCGTTATTAATATATTCATGTAGGACTAAGGGGTCATGTTCATCGATTATCAACATTATAATCAATCAATTCATTTCCATACCGCAGATGTTGGCTAAGTTTAGAATTTCCCATGATGCTTTGCGCAGGAGCAACCTGAACTGGATGCTGGCGGCGGGGCTACAGCTGTCGGTGGTGCGGAGCATCCTGTTCTTCGTCACGCTAGTTCTGTGGACCGACGAACAATACGACTACGCAGACGTGAGGAGACATTCCCAGTTAAATATCGCTTTCAAAATGTGATGGATTGATCAAAATGAATCAATGAATTCAATGAATATCTGTTTAAAAAGTATTACTGTGATTGATCAAAATTCAATGTGTTTGCATCAAGTGCATTGCATATGGGTGTTATTAATTGGAATAAGTTTTACTGCTAACTAGTTATAGTATTCATTGTTTATTTCGCTCTATGCTAAAACTAGAGAAGTTTCTAAGCCAGTACATGAACATAACCGGCCTGTTTTAGACTCTGGCTGCCTGTCACTTTGAAGCTGGAGTTAAAAACTAACTAAAACTTGTTTATGAACTAACTTCATAAGCTTTCACCCCCCCCTTCCTCTTTCTCCTCCTCCCCTCCCCCCAGGTGGACTCCATCAACCCCAACCTGATTGTGAACGGCATCATCGGCGTGTCCACCTTCCTCTCCTTCTACGGCCACCTGCTGTTCTACAACGCCACCAAGGGCCCGCTGCGGGGCCACGACCTCAGGGCCAAGTTTGCGTGCATCATCGTGGTGCTGGTGCTGTGCGGCCTGCAGGGGGGCATCCTGGAAACCCTGGTGTCCCTGAAGGTGGTGCCCGGTACCCCGCCCTTCTCCGTGCAGACCCGCTCCCAGCGTGAGTCATTGTCATGTGATCGGCACGATGAGCGCCGATGAGTTGGGGTGATTGGATAGAGACGGCCATTTAATGTAGACTTTTTATTTTATGCCGATTTTAAAATAAAATTAGCATTGGAGGAGAAGGGGTTTGAAAGGTCATATTGTTGACATTGGAGAGAAGAGATTGGTTTCCTTTTACTCTCTTCTCTCTGATGTTTCAGCTCTGTTGGACTCTTGTCTTGCACTGACGGTTACATCTGTACCACTTTACTGGCTGCACTGGCTTATGTGTGAACTGAATGGATTGATTATTTTGAATTGTAATCGTGTTTTTTATTTATTATTAGGTAAAATATGTAATTACGTCATCTATACTTAAATGACTGCACATTTGCTTGCACATTACCTGTAGTTTGATACATGTTGCCTGTCGACTGTCTTGTCATGTGTAAACCGTTCCATGTCTGCACCTTAGCCAAGTCACATGTCTCATCGTGTGGCCAATGAAGTACTCTTGATTGTGGCTTGTCGCAGATGAAGACCGATCCAATAGTCGCTCCGTTGTGTTTAATCCTCTTGCTGATGCTCCTCAGTGATCTACCACTATGCAGTGATCATGGAGATGTTCTGCATCGGCCTCTACGCTCGCCACACCTTCCGCAGGGTGGAGCCCAGCATCGTGGACGAGGAGGAGGAGGAGCCACACGCCAGGGTCCTCGAGGCAACCGACCAGGCGGTCCAGACAGAAGCCACCACCGTTCTGGGACTACACCAGCCGTGGTCCCAAGGGGAGGACGATTTAGGAGGAGGCGGGGTCAATAATCTGAGCTTTCAAAGCGACAGTGAGGAGAACCTGTGCAAGATCGAGCATGCGCCGCTCGATTGCTTCCCCTTCCCATCGCTGCGCGGCTTAGGGAAACCCGACAGAGAGGCCGAGCTCCGTCGTCCTTCAGGGGCCGACGTTCTGAATCTAACGAGCGTATCCGTCGCAGCTCAGATTAACTACGATGCATCAAGCGATGTGACTGTTGTATAAAAAAACTACAATCTGACGCTTGGAACTACAATCTGGCGTTTACAACTACAATTTGACATTTACAACTACAATCAGACGTTTGTTATCAGGCTTACAATCTGCCATTTAAAACTACATTCTGACTACAATCTGTAATGGTGGCGAAGCCTGCACAAACATACCACCCAAGAAGAATTTGGTCAGATGTAGTTGGATGTAGGTGTGCTCTGTGTCGGCTAACACAGAGCCTGACAGTCGCTTGGGATAAAAGCATCTGCTAAATGACTAAATAGTCAGGTGCTGTACCGTTCTGAACTTTCTCGCAAAGCAGAAGCAATTTTAGTTCAATGTGTTTTAAGATTCCTAAAGTTTTTAATACATTTATTTCAAATGGTTGATTTGAATGGTGAGCTGCTGAATGGTTGACACAAGGGCTATGTAGACATGTAGGCCTTTTTATGACCTATAATACGACTAAAATAAAAGCCATCCCCTAACAAAGCTGCACCATGGTTCACCTCAGAAAAAAGCCATTTAATAATGTATTTCTTTATTGAGCCGTGGGTGGGTTTCACCCATCACAAAGGATTTTCAGCAAATGTGATGGATGTATTGAAATAGTTGCATGGGGGGCAGGTTGCATTTGTAATACCTTTTTTTTTTCTTTTGATAGTGCTTGAAATAAAACTCATTACTTAGATATCGACAGTCAAAGTAGTTATTCCTCATCATCACCTCTGGTCACATACTGAAGTCCAGTTTTGACAGGTTGTGATAAGCAGTCTGCTCAACGACCCCCAGTGCGGTGACGTCACCGGACGCTTCCGGGGGCTCAGCCAATCGGCGACGCGGAACGGTCACTTCCTGCCAAGACGTTGTTCACCAATGCGAGCCCTCTTATTTTGGCGGCTGTGCGGAAAACATGGCGGAAAATTTGAAAGGTAATCCTTCGCGCAACACATTTTGTATTTATTCCTACGCTTTTCTGAGCTTTCGGACACTTTTGCGGTGCGCCTCGTCGTGTTAGCGGTTCGCGTGCGGCGGATGCGGGCGCTTGAGTTACAGTAGCTGCGGTGGTTTCCGCTCAGTTCGCCGCGAACCGTTAAGACTACGGAGACTTGTGCAATCCGCTGGGCTTTTAATAGTTAGGGGAACAAAAGTGAAAGTTTCCCCCCGGTTACAGTAGCATAACTCCGTCCGGAGTCGCCGGCGTGAAAACACGTCAACTAATCATCAGATAATATTACACGTGAGGGTATTTTCGGGGGGTAAGTTACTTCTGGACAAAACCGCGCCAAGCAGTAAAGAAGAAGCGGCCGCCGCTTCGTTGTACTACTGGCCCGCTTACGTAGCTTTACAGCCCTGCGAAAAACGTCGTGTTTCTTCGTGTGAGCCGAGATAAACGTCGATTCCCGTTCACTTTTTGACGGCTAAACGAAGTCACCTTTTCTTTTTCTTTTTTTGTTGTTTCAGGCTGCAGCGTGCCCTGCAAGCTGTCATGGGACGACCTGCAGGACGTGTGCCGCCGCCGCAGGATCCACTGCAGGCAGCTGCACGCCAACAAGCACAACTTCGACGACTACGAGGTGGAGTACCTCTGTGACCTGAAACGGGTAAAGGTAAGACCATGGGAAACACACAGAGAAAGTGTCCTGGTTAGAGATATACAGCAAGCCCCCCCCCCCCCTGCTCTCTAATCAGGGTGGGGGGGGGGGGGTTGCCTTCAACAGCGACTAAGTTAACTTATATCTGAGTTTCATTCACTGCAGAGATCATAGCAGACCTGAGCAAACGGGCTGATGTTGGGTTTCAGTAACAAAGCGGTTTTGTACATATTATTACACTTGTTTTGCACTTTTAAACTGTCTTTTTGTTACCCCCCCCCCCCCCAACCATCTTTGACCCCAAGTCACCATACCGGCCTTTTGAAATGTCAACAAACTGGTCTTTCATTGTTGTGTCACTCAAGGAGCAAAGATGGCTTATGACTAAGTGGTGGTGCTGTCTTGTATATCAACTCCATTTTTCCGGCAAAGTCAGACCGTTGACGTCTGCGGTCCGTGGGTCCGGGGGTCGGACGCCATGGTCCTACTTTTCCGGGGTTTTTCTCAGAAACAAAGTTGATGTTGTTTTTAATATAGTATAGCAACATTGAAAACCACAGTTCTCAAAACTCAAGACTGGATTCAGAGCCTGTGTAACGACGCTCTCCTTCCCCCTGAAGGACGAGGAGCTGTACCTGGTCAAGTGGAAGGGCTTCCCTGAGGCCGACAACACCTGGGAGCCCAGGAAGAACCTCAAGTGCACCAAGCTGATGAAGGAGTTCCACCAGGACCTGGCGGACGAGCTGCGCCGCCAGCGCCGCCACCGCTGCCGCGGCGCGGTGCCCAAGCGGCTGGGCAAGGAGATGGTCTACGCGCTGGTTCAACGTGCCAAGCAACGGCTGAGCCTGCGGCGCTGGGAGGCCCATCTCAACAAGACCCGGAGCCACCCGGGCCGCATCCTGGTGCAGAACGAGGTGGACCAGGAGGGCCCGCCGCGTGACTTCACCTACATCAACAACTACCGCGTGGGCCAGGGCATTGTGCTCAACGAGATGGCGCTGGGCTGCGAGTGCAAGGACTGCGGCAGCGAGCCGGTGAATGGCTGCTGTCCGGGCGCCTCGCTGCACCGCATGGCGTACAACTCGCGGGGGCAGGTGAGGCTGCGCGCTGGCCAGCCCATCTACGAGTGCAACACACGGTGCCGCTGCGGCGCCGACTGCCCCAACCGCGTGGTGCAGCAGGGCATCCAGTTTGACCTGTGTATCTTCAAGACACACAACGGCCGTGGCTGGGGTGTGCGCACCATGCAGCACATCAAGAAGAACATGTTCGTCATGGAGTACGTGGGAGAGGTACGTGGCCCCCCCCCCCAAAAATAAACAAACATTCTGTGAGGTCTTCTGATGGAAACTAGGGAGGATATCATGCTAGACAGATGCATAATAAAAATACATTTGTGTCGTAGATCATCACGACAGACGAGGCGGAGAAGCGGGGGCACCTGTATGACCGGCAGGGGTCCACGTACCTGTTTGACCTCGACTATGTAGAAGACGTCTACACGGTGGACGCTGCCCACCAAGGAAACATCTCTCACTTTGTCAACCACAGTGTAAGTCTCTTGTCCTTACCCACCGATGCATAGCTGTAAATATTGTAAATATAATATATTATTATATAAGAAATATATTATTTTATTATTATCATCACAATAATTATCTTTAATCAGTCAAAGAAAATAAACGATCATATTGAATTATTGCAGAGCCCGACATTATTTATATATTGGTCACATGCTCATACGGCGCAAGTGAAATGCTGGTGGGGCTGGCTCCTCAGACTGTGCAGAAACAATACAAATATGTATTTTTGCCTGAAATAGGGGAAACTTTACAACAATATGAAAAAAGGCTCCAACACAATAAGATGTAGTTTATTAGACGAAGACAAGATGTTAGAGTCTCAAATGCACAAAATAATGAACTCTAAAGTAGATCATATTCAATATCCTGAGTGAAATTGCATGGAGTTGGAGGAATGTATAGGATTGCTTTTCCATGTTTTGTAGTTTCAACGCAAAAATCAATGATTGCTCAGGATCAGGATGTCGTCAGTGTATGAATGTGTGTATGACCTCTTTAAATATGAGGTGTATTTTGATTGATAAGTACAAAACAAGGTCTTGATTTAAAGATGTGTTGGGACAGGTAGCACATTTTTCCCAGGTATTTCACATTATTCCTCCTCGTAACCTTGCCTTAAAGATAACATTCGGCAAGGTTCCCCTCAGGCGGTGCTGCAGTGGGACTTAACTATGCTTGTCTTGTCTTGTCTTGTCACCAGCCAGATCATCACTTCCATAAAAAAGTACTCCGTCCAGTAGAAGAGGAAACTTCAAGCTAAATAATATGGGCTTTTTCTGAATGCTGTACTGTCCGTTTTTCCAGTGCAACCCCAACCTTCAGGTTTACAACGTGTTCATAGACAACATCGACGAACGACTGCCCAGAATAGCGCTGTTCTCCACCCGTTCCATTTCAGCAGGGGAAGAGCTCACCTTCGACTACAAGATGCAAAGTAAGTCACATCCTGTTACAACTATTGGCCAACCAATCTTGGTTCATATTACTTTGACGCTATTTGTGTTTAGGATAAGCTGGCAGTAAGTGGCTACGGGTGTTCAACTCCGAGGCCAAAAGGGTCTCGGCCCCTAATCCCTGCAGCCTCACCTGTAGACATCTTTGAGCAACACCATTTGAGCCATACCCCTTTGCCTGCTCTTCAATGGCATGCATCTAAATTTGTCTCCCAAGTTGCTTTGGATGAAGCTTCTCATAGACCTTTTCACAGAGGCGTCATAGGGGACACATACACGGGTGTCGCTCATATAACTATAAAGGCAGGTATCTCTTTCTGCCGTCTGCGTGCCTCCCATTCTGTCGATTATCTCGAAGGCCGTTCGTCAAATCCACATTGCACTCGGCGGATGTATCGCTCGGGACCCAGGGAAGACCCAATTTGTACACGCGACACGTTATACAAAATATATTAATAATACATTTTGAAGAGAAAATTAGCACACACCGGCAGTTTACGACACCGTGTTGGACTGGCTAATCTCTAGTCTTCTCTTATGTACGCAACAGCGGCTCTTTTACAGGCAGCGGCTCGCTGACTGCACTGACACACACTCCACCCAGCCACACCCCTGACGGGCACATGCACTAGTAACGTTAATAATGGGTCTGCTACTTTTATGTACCAGGGCACAGGTAGTAGACTTATCTTCGCTGTTTTAGTCTATTTCCCATGCCCTGGTTCATAAAAAGAGCAGCAGACCCATAAGTAGTGTTACAAGAGACACCTGTGTTTGTCTTACAGTGACGCCTCGGTGAAAAGAGTCTGTTGGTACTAAATGGTACTTGGGGTGGGGTGGGGGGGGGGGGGGTGAGCCTCACGTTGTGTATAACTTTGTTTCGTATCGTTGCAGTTGATCCAGTGGACACAGAAAGCACCCGCATGGACTCCAGTTTCAGCCTGGCCCCTCTCTCCACCATCCCCACCTCTCCCAAAAAGCGCGTTCGGGTGGAATGCCGCTGTGGTTCAGACTCTTGTCGGAAGTATTTGTTCTGACGCACTGTGGCGGCTTAAAGTGACAGAGGACATGAATTTGAAAGCAACTTTATTTTTTCCATTGAACTTTATGAGGAAAACATTTGTCTACAACTTTTTAGAATTTTGTTTTTGTTTTTTGTATTAGCTTGTTTTACATAGATAAACAAATTTAAAGGCATTGTTTAATTACAAATAAGTAATTCAGTCAGCTGTAGTCGCAGTTCTGAGCCAGAAAAGCTTATGTTTTCTTTGGGCTTCATAGTGTGACATATTTACAATTTTATATATATTTTTTATAACTGAATTTTATTTTTCCCCATCTGCTTCATCAGTTTCACTGCTTTCAGTGAAATTGTCCCATTAAGGATTTTAATGTGAATATTTGAGTGATTGATATTTAGCACGATTTGTTTTTACTTGGCTGGTTCACCTGGCTTCTGTCTATTGCCAAACCAGTTAGCCAAGTGTAGCATTGTTTGTTAAACGTAAAGGTCACAGCTTAAAATCCGAGCCTTATGTTCTTGGTTAGTGCATAAATGCGAAAAAACCCTGATGTGCATCTGCTAAATAAATATTTATATTCGGCAAGGTTATTTTTCTATTAAACATTCATATTCAGCAGCAGCACATCGGCTAGCCAATGTTTTTGTGTTTATTCGCTCACAAAACCCTTATATGAATCTTTAAATGAATCTCCTTAAATTAAATAAAGGAAACTGGAATAAGGAATTATTGAGGCTGGAGGATGATGCCAGATTTAAATGTACAGTTTAGACGGCTTGTCTCGTATTCCAAGGGCTTAAGTTGAGATGAAATGTATTGTTTTGGATAGGACAATAATGCAAAAATACTGCCACAGAAATCCAAGAATTTAAACCTTTTTTTATTTTTATCAATGTGATTATTTTATTAGTACATGTGTCCACTTGAATCTGGTAATTTACCAATGCAATGCTGTATTTATCAACGTAAAAAGTCCATATAAAGACTCCATGGGCTCTTTCTTAGTATGCATTTCAGGTGCACGGATTTTATTTATTTTGCCCTGTACAGTTTCTTTTCTTTTCTGCACCAGGTAGGTAATTTTACTTTCAAATGATTTGTAATCAATGTAGCTATTGTATGCATTTCATTGTGTTTGTCTCTTTTTTTAAGTGAAAGCAAATAAATTGCTTAAATATAAATGTTTACATTCATTTTCACCTCGTACAGTCTTTTGTGAAATTCCTTCCCAAAGATATTTTAAGGAAATCACAAAGCCAAGTCAGCTTCTTGACAACGGCCATTTTAAATGCCTAGGCCACTTCAATATTAAAGATGCCAAGCTGCTTGATGCTTCAAAAATTCAAATGTTTGGTTTATGAATCATAAAATGAATACTTTATTTTTTCTTGGCTGCTCGTCAGATAAAGCAAGAAAATGTAAAACTCTGGACTCTGGTAACTTGTGATTAATCGAGCCCTAGGTTTTGTAGATCAGCAAGTGGGACTCCCTGGTCCAGGGTGTCCCTGCACACACAAGCCACCTGTTGTAGACTTTGAGTTGGATCTCGAGGATCAGGATTGGCCACCACCAACGCTTGGCACTGGAACCAACGACACAAATCTGGGTCATTGGGTCGTTTGATTGTATTTTAGGGGTTATCAATGACGTCATTAGATGCATTTTAGTGGTTAACAATGGTTTCTTGAGATGTATTTGATCAATTATGTCATTGGATATATGCATGTTCGTTGCAATTACGTGGACAGGGTTTAACTTGTAAAACATCAATCAATTTATAAAGTACAATCAAATGGCTGTGCTGTCCACAGGAAGAATAAATCAACAATTGTACTAGTGAGACCTTTGTGGACCCTTACACATCTAATAACTAAACTAATCTATACCATCTATTAACATGACCAATTGATTTGTATTACGAGCAGTAAGCATATTCTAATTCCTAATCTATACACAATATATATATATATATATATATATATATATATATATATATTTGGCAGACGCTTTTGTCCAAAGCGACTTACAATAAGTACATTTGTTAGAAGAAAGTGCAACAGTAAATCGCTTTCAGATTAAGGATTTCACAAGAACGAGTTTCAAACACCCAGTTGCTAAGTTAACCGATTGCTAGTATACAAGAGATAAGTGCGAAAATACTAAGCGCAGAAAATCAAAGTAAGAGCCAGGACAGTTTTTTTGTTTTGTTTTTAATTAGTGGGAGGGGGAGGGGTAGTAGAGGAAGGATGCTAAGCGGGGTCCAGGTGAACTCTGAACAGGTGGGTCTTGAGTCTCTTGTGGAAGCAGGTGGTCTATATACAATCATTCCAGAATATTGTAATTAATTACACAAGCTACAGAGTCAGCCCAACATGTCTACTGGGGTATTCACATGGGACAGCAACACACAGCCCTGTGGACCCCGTACCGGGTCCTAAAAAAAAAACAATTTCACCTGATTTTGATTACCCAACTTGTTATCTACCTATGGATACCAACCTCATGCATGCAAACCAGACAGAGATGTAGAGCTATTCTTGATTTACTTGGGCATGTCATTTTCGGCAAGGATTACCCTAAAAAGGGCTTGGGGCTTAACAGGTTTAACACACGTATATGTATATACGTCACCCACTCTCTAGCATATATAAACATATCACCTCAGAATATACACCACTAAATATTCTCCCTTTCTGTGGGCTTAGCGGGTCGACTGAATAATTGTGCAGCAAACACTGGCGGCCTCGGCGGAACCAGTGTTGCGGGACGAATTTGTGTGTCAGTGGTAGAGCTGGTTCACGTTGGTGCATACGTAATATGGTTACGGCAGCACAAGGAGGATCTTGGTTCACTTCATTGCTTTACATAACTAATACATATCTCTGACCGTAGTGAACACGCACTCAACCCGTCAAGCAACTCACAGAGAAATGTAAACACACTAGACTAACTGGCCAGTTGATTGTCCACACCGCCTACACTTGCCCAACTGGTATTAGCGACTTGAATGGGTGAGCGAGGGGAAAGTGAGAGCAAGTGAGACCACGCATGCCCTGTTTTACAGTGAGGTTTACCCTGGAGGACACCTCCACTGCATCAGGTCTACGTTTGTGCAGAACATCTCCATCGGAGTCTTGAATTGGGCATGATTCAAGGGACAGAATTGGGACACCGGGGTCATCTGGAGGTCCAAAACACCACTTCCAAACCCATTGCCGAATTCGGACACCCTATACTACACAGGGCAAAATGGAGTGATCTTGCTGAGTGGAGTCTAATCAGTCTGACTTGGGCCTTCCTGGAGCATGGGGCCTTGGGCTGCTGTGCTGGCTGACAGAGTAGGGCTGCACTTGTTGCACACTGGGAGGTGGCTGTCCATAAACACGGCTGGTGACTCCAGTGCGTGTGATTCCTTCTTACCACACACCACATAAGTTGATCCATGCATGATTACTTCGCACCACAGGTGTGCAGCCCCACCCAACCCCAGGGTCTAGTCTGTCTAACTCAGGCCAGGTGAGGCTGTAATCCAGCTATCAACAACACACACTCCACAATTGGATTTACAAAACTGAGACTTTTTTTGCTTTTTGTGCTCTGTTTCTTGTGGAGGGGTACCTGGAATCACTTTTGAGGGCAGCGTCCATCACTGCAAAGTTGATTACAAAATAACAGACGGGAGAAAATCCTCTGTGTGTTTTGCTCTCACCTGCACCGCAGGTAACCTTAAAGAGGGCTACTTAATCACTCCAACACTGTTCTCATTGGGAGCCAGCCTGTGCATTGGCATTGGCAGCACATGTTCTGTTACAAGAGAACCGCTGCCAAAACGTTGGGCTGACGGAGCCAACTCTGTGTTGATTTGTAGGCGAGGCATGGTGCAACCAGTTTATCAAAGAAAATATAAAAATGATTAAGTCCAGCGATCGACCTTGACAACGGGCCCCCGGCTGAGGAGGTGTGATTCCTTCCAGGTGATTGGACCGGTGCCACACAAAAAGGCCTGGAAGTAATGCGGTCTGGAAACCTCCTAGCTCTGCCAACCACAAACCCAGAGGTCCATCACATGCAAAAAGGCACCCAACACTTTTTTAAAACGATCTTAATTAAGGCCATGTTTTAAGAGACAGGCCAACAATGCTTCATTCACTTAATTTATTTTTGGTCTCCTCCAACTAGCCTAAATAAAAGTTATCTGTAAGTTAGTCTGGCTCTACATCTGCCAAGGCTGACCACGGGCAGACCACTGGATATTTGTGTTTGGAGTGTATGATTTGTAGTCGCTGCAGTTCCCTTCAAAGCATGCATTTTGAAGAACGTTGCCATTATTTACCCTGATGAAAGAGTGTATCGCTCTGTCCTTCCTCAATGACTCCTTCACTCTGTTAGCCGGTGCGTCTCTCCTCTAAAAAACACTTGACATGATTGGAGTTTGTATTCATAAGGGCCCTTGGCCATCCGGGGCCCCAAGCGGTTGCTTTCTTGTCAAATGGTTAGGATTGTCTACATGGGGCTTTTAACACTTTAACACTCAAAAAGGGAAAAGGCTTGATCTTTATTATTTGGTATATGAATCAAATGTCCAAGACAAATGTCCTTTGTAGTTAGAGAAGTGTAGATAGTGAAAGTAAAGACCCATACTGTTCTTTTATTTCCAAGTCCTCCAAATCAAGTGTTCTGAGCATTTATTATGTTTGAAATAGACGAAGAACGAACGAAGACCAACAAAGAGCAAAGTTGATTTATAAACTAAACGACCAGGTGTCCTGATAGGAGTTTAAAAGATTTATGTGAATTTATGTAATTGAATGTAATTTGTTTATCTTTTGGACTTTATTCACCATAGATTTCTCTCCTGTCATCCTGTTTACTCTTTCTTTTTAGACTTTTCTTCAAAGATTCTATGTTTAGGCACAACATCCATGTTCATTTACAGTTGAGCAGAAAATCCCAAGCAGGTTTTGGACCAAACTTTAATAGTTTTAACACATTCAATGCTCTGTCAGTTCACTGGATTAGGATGAGGAAGCATTTGCAGGAGGAGTATGTCAGAACCTAAACTCAATCCATCCCTCATCCCCTGCTTCCTGTTGCCCTAGCGATCACCTCAGCATCCATACATTCATACTTACATATAGAAATACATACACCCACACACACACACACACACACACACACACACAGTAAAAATACAACGATCCCCCAACCTCCATCCTCCATTGCATTTTAAAGTCTGTTTTTTTTGCCGCCGATACAATACACACAAAATAGCACAGAGGTCACAGCAAGTTTTTATAAAAGGTAGTCTGCCTGAAGCAACTCAAAACGTACTGCCAGGCTTGTCTGCTTATGAAAAAAACCCAAGAATTGACCCCAAAAAGCAGTTATTTTTTCAGGCTTGGTTTTCATCCATCAAGTCCTTCTGCCGTGTCCTTCAAAATGAGATCCGAAGGAGAAAAGCAAGCAAAAGAACAAACCAAAAACATTCCACGGAAACACAAGAAGGACTTTGTCTCAAATCCATGTGTCCAGCCTTTAGAGAAACATAAGTCCACCCAGTCCTTCGTAGCAAAGAGGACTCTCTCTCGCTATACAGCAGAGATATATCTTTACACACTGACCGCAATTTATAGTCTCTGACAGGAGTTTGGTGACCTTGGAACTCCAGCAGTAATTCATCTTTCTTCAAAAGGTTGTAGACACAGTGGTGCTTTTTTTTTTTTCTTCGAACAAATCCTCCATTTTGTAATTTGGCAGAGAGGCTTATTTCCTGTATTGATTCGCTTTTTTTTTTGTCTTTACTAATCGCAAATAATCACATTTTTAATGGTATTTGGCGATGTCACATCTGTAGAGTGAAGACCCCCCCCCCCTTCCCCCACCGGGATTCATTTTACACGCGTTCAGACATTCAATCCAAAACATTACAAACTCTCTGTCTTGTCCTACCTCATGCCTTCAAGACTAAGCAGCCGTTTTTGGGAACAGGACCAAATAAGCGTGGTTAATTATTCACCATTTAGTGTATCCTAAATGAAATATTCTGGTGGCTGAGATGTTGCCGAAAGGTTGTGGGTTCAATCCCTGCCCCCTACCTCCTCTCTGCTCACTACGACCTATATCGCTGTATCCGCTGTAGTTTTCAGTTGCTTTAGATAAGAGCTACTCCTAAATTAGTTTTTAAGTCCTACTACACTTAAGTAGTAAAAGTAACCAAACAACTTTTATGCAAAAAAAAAAATGAAAGGGCAATTTTAGCCCTAGTGTTTTGAAAGATCGGTGGACCATTCACATCTCAATTGGGTGTACAGTATATGAGATGTAATGCGTTAGTTAAGACGTTTTGGTAGTCTCCAGGTAAAACATTGGATCATGTTGTTTGTTTTCAATGTTAGCTGCTAACTGCTAAGCTAACTGATGTGTTCAGTGAGTGAGAAGAAGGTGTGCCAGTTGGCTTAGCAGTTAGCTTCTCACTCCCCCAAATCAGTTTTAAAATGGAACCTCAATGTTCCCCTGAACGACACATCTTTTATTAACCAATTTAGTCACTAATCAATTTCTTTCAACACTGCACTGCAGTCATGCATTACTGGCACTTTACAGAGACACCATTTTAATGGCGTTTAAAGTTGCAGCCCTGCAGTGTGTTCTGTAGATCAACTGTCATATCTTTAATATAAAATGCCTGAATGGAAAACATCTGCTACAGAAGATGTAGCATTTATATGTTTAATATATGACATGTATAATCCAATTGAACAATGGAAGCTAATACTTCTAAGTCTCTAAATGGAACAATATGTTTGGCTGATCGTCAGCAAACACAACCCACATGGCTTTAAGGAGCAAATCTGACCATTTGAATCGTTTCCCATAAATGGTAGTGCTGAGTTGAAGTTCATACTTTATTAGTATTATGATTATTATCCTTATTATATTAATATTATTACTCTTTTTTAATATTAGGCCAGACTTTTCGTGCTGTGGTTTTAATAGCCTAGAGTTATGAATAGAATAATTATTATGAAAAAATAACTGATTCTTCTTTTATCTTATCTAAGAAACATCTGTTTTCTTTATCTTAAAATTCGAGGATGAGGATCTGTATTGAGACATAATCAAATTCAAAATATTAGCTTATTAAGACATTTAATATTAGATATTAAAGACAATGTAAAGGTTTGACTTGCTCTTTAAGCTACGGCCCATACAACCTGACCTTAAATGAAAGGGAAATACTGGATATGGTTAGATTAATATACATATCATTATTATAATAAATTTGGTATGTTCCCTTGCTTGCTGTGTCTTACAACTTATCACTACATCAAACTATGTTTTAAAATTATTTCTTTCTTCTCTGAATATTTGATATGCTCCAAGAAACAGTTAACTGAATATACTGAAAATACTGCATCAACGTAAACATGCAGTATGTTTACATAAATTGGGAATTCAATGTACTTTGTCACATGTTTCTAGTTTTTTGGCTTTTAATTAGGGTTTGAAAACAAGGTTTTGGGTACCATTTTACCTTCTTTTTTTTTCTTGTATAACACATAGAATCGGTTCAACTTTGGAATGCAAGAATAATGCTTCTGTGGAGTGTGTGTGGTGATAGCTGGTTTATCCTGGGTGCCATGATTGCTCTGCACCACAGTTGTGTAGCCCCACCCAGGCTAGAGTCTAATCAGTCTGACTCAGGCCCAATGAGGCTGTAAACCATCAACTACACACACTCCACAACTTCGTATCTCAGACACATTCTTTGTCCCAACTTCCTACTTTCTCAAAAAAACAAATCAGAGCGTTTTACCAATCTTTCTGACCATCGCCCTCGATAGCATACACAACCACTTTTAAAGACGCTTGTACCGAATCATCCAAAGCACTACAAATTAACCCCCCCCCCCCCCAGCAATAATCCTTCTCTAGAACCCTCCCCCCTGACCCCCCTCATCTTAGCCATCATCATTTCCTCCCTATCATTATCTTCTACTACCCCCCCCACCCCCCCCCCCCCCCCCCCCCCCCGATGCCTGCTCACATGACACAGTAAGGCTCTCGTGGCGGATGAGGTTTAGTCCTGCAACAGGCCGGCAGGCTGGACAGGAACCCCTTTTTCAGGTCCTTGTTGAGGAAGAAACACACGATGGGGTTGACGCCGGCCTGGGCGAAGCTCATCCACACCGTGGTGGAGAGGTAGCGGTGCGGCAGCGTGCACGCCTTGACGAACACGCGCCAGTAGCACGCCACGATATACGGCGACCAGAGCACCAGGAAGAGCAGCGTGATGACGTAGAACATCCTGCCCAGCTGCTTCTCCGCCTTGAACTCCTCCATGCCCAGCAGTCGCCGGTTCTGGTTGTGCAAGTTCTGCCGGATCCCCAGCAGGGTGGGTGGCATGGGGCCCCGGCCGAAGCCCGCGATCCAGTTGGCCGCCGCCTGTCCCGTGGCCCCCGGCCCGTGGAAGGTCCAATTCTGGCTGATGGCCGGCACCATCTGCACCGGCTTCATCTTGCGGTGCTTGTACTCAAACAGAAGCAGCTTCATGTAGACCACGTGCGTGGCCAGGATGAGCACGGCCAGCATCAGCATGAAGCCCAGCGTGTCGTTGGCCTTGAAGTAGCGGTGCTCGAAGATGCACTGGTCCTCCTCGCGGATGAACTTGTAGGTGCCCACGTCGAACACGGGCGGGAACGCCATGGCCACCGACAGCGTCCACACCATGCACACCACGGCCACGCAGGTCCAGAAGGTCATTCGCTTGGAGTAGAAGCGGTGGTGGGCGATGGCCATGTAGCGCGTCACGCTGATGCAGAAGAGCATGAAGGCGGCGTGGAAGCAGAAGAGCACGGCCATGAACGCCACCACCTTGCAGCTCAGCACGCTGTAGGTCCACGCCGAGCCGTTCTTGATGGACACCAGGACGAAGGGGAAACACACGGCCGAGCGGATGGTGTCGGCCAGGCACAGGTCCAGCAGGAAGTAGTAGGGCGCCTTGTGGAGGGTGCGGTCCCTCAGCACCAGCAGCGACACCACCAGGTTGCCCACCAGGCTGATGCAGATGATCAGCCCCAGCAGCACCAGCTTCAGGTAGGTGGAGAGGGCAGAGGCCGGGCCGCCCACCCCCACGCCCCCCGCGGTCGCCACCACCACGCCCACGGGACCGCCGGCGCCCTCGCTGCTCTCGTTGCCGTTGGCCATGTCGCACGGCCCGCTTCCCACGCCAAACGCCTCCCCCCCCCCCAAGGCCCCACTCCTCCTCCTCCCTCGGCTTTGCCTTCCGTCGTCCACGTGTTTGCTTCCTGGTTTGGGTTCACGCGGAATGGAAACGCGTTGGCGCGCATCGCCCCATTTCAAACACGGTCTCCTTATATGGGCGCACTTCCTGCTGTTTTTTTTTTTTTTTTAAATGTACCTGGAGAAAGGAGAGACAGGATGGGGTTAGGAGTTATCAATTCAGTGCAGTGCAATGAAGGAATAGTCTTACTTCCTCTGGATATTTAAAAGGGTAGGCTGACTACTTTTCAATTTACTGCATTACTGCATATCAAAGTGTCCCCCCTATTTTTCAAATATTGATATTGAAATAAGACAAAAAGCGGGTTTCTGAAATTACTTTACGTATATGTGCACGTGTGAGCGATAGTAAATTAGTGTCTATATTGATGGACACTATTGGTTTTACAACCACTTGTGTGTAGTGTAGTATATTTAAATGATTTCTAAATGCTGTGTTTATGACCTGCTCTAATGGTCTATTGTTTTTTTTTTACATTACCGGGTCACCATTTGTCATTGAAATTAAAATACGAAACACCATCCTTATAAATACATATTTAAAACACACAAAAGGTTAAATCAAAGTAAAAATTCTCTAGACTTATTCTTAAGATGCTTTTGTTCATTTGCTCCTTTTGTGCACAGGGCTGCTTGTAAGGCCAACGTGTCCAAATCCCCCCGTCGGTCCTCTCCGTTATTTTATACTACTGACAGACGGTCTGTAGTATAAAAAACGCCTACGATACGTGATCGGTGTAGGGACGACCCCAGCTCACGGTCAGCTCCTCAGGAATACAGAGTAGACTGGAGGGGGGGGGGGGGGGGGAGGGGCTTGGTGGGGGGGTGGTGGTGGTGGTGGTGGTTGGTTGGTGGTGGACGGCCGAGTCATTGTCAGAAACTGGGTAGCAACAGCAGTCGTACACCGCTGCTTTGGTGTCGGTAGGAGGAGGACGACGTGAAAATCACCAACCAACCAAATAGCATAGAAAAAAAAAAACTAGAAGGCATTCGCTTTTTAACACACACAGGCACACACACACACACACACACACACGGGCGCACACACACAGGCACACACACACACACACACACACACACACACACACGCACGCACGCACGCACACACACACACACACACACACGCACACACCGCATCCTCAGAAGGGACATTATTCGGGCACATCCCGATTATAACGTGTGCTCTTGTCCCCTTTTTCCCATACCGGTTTTCAGACCGACGGGTCCCCCCCAACATTGAAATGTGTGAGGAGCGGCGGCGGAGGCGCACAATTGGTGCAATATTGAAATGGAGGAAGAGGCGAGCGAGGCTCTAGCGGCGGATCCGAGACGCCCATGCGAGGCGCGCCCTGCAGGGGGCGCTGCGCGCAATGGGCGCTCTCTCCATCTCCAAACACCTCGCCACATCCCAGTCAATATCATAGCCCTGCTCCCGTTATCGCGGCCAATGCGTTCCTCTACATGTCACCTCGCTTCCCCCCCCCCCCCCCCCCCACACACACACTTATCCGGACCTCTCTCTCTCTCTCTCTCTCTCTCTCTCGGTATCTCCCCCCCCCCAGACCTTACCTCCCCGCAGAACCGGCGTTTTAAGGCTTCAATCCCGGGGTATTATTTTGGCGCACGCCACATTTGGCGCTCAGAGAAACACACCAGCTCCTCTGAGCTGCACGCGACATCATGACATCATGCGCGTCTCTTTATTTTGCGTCATTTTTTTGGCATTATTATTATTTTTATTATAATGTTTGTTGTTGTTTTAATGTGAGCATCTTAACAGTGAGTAAAATGATCCAGAACCGTGTAGGAGGGCCGCACGACGTGTGTGTGTGTGTGTGTGTGTGTGTGTGTGTGTGTGTGTGTGTGTGTGTGTGTGTGTGTGTGTGTGTGTGTGTGTGTGTGTGTGTGTGTGCGCGCGTGTGTGTGTGTGTGAGTGTACTGGCACCGACAGTGTGCGGGCCTGCGGCTGGTCCAGGGCATGCGTCACGAAGCCCTGATGGCAGAACCAAAACAGAACCGGACCAGAACCACGACATGCATGCGTATATAAAACCCACTGGCCGTGCACTGGGAACAAGGGGGGGGGGGGGGGGGGGGGGGGGGGGGGGGGGGGGGGGGGGGGGGGGGGGGGGGGGGGGGGGGGGGGGGGGGGGGGGGGGGGGGGGGGGGGGGGGGGGGGGGG
>JAOPHQ010002355.1:0-85712 GCA_030340625.1 Merluccius polli
TGGACACCTCGTCGGGTTACTCCCCAATCATATTTACGGAAATGATCATCCCAAATAAACACCGATTTTGCCAAATGTAATGTTGTCAAATCATAGAGGACATCATAGAGACATTCTCTCCCTTCACTCACTGCACTCACTGCAGTTATTTTTGCCACTGCTCGTTTTAGTTTTTTCAATGTGGATTTTGGAGTTGTAACTTGTTGTCATAGGACACCTTTTATTTATTTTATTTTATTTATTTTACCCTGGCTGCACTTAGAGGAGTGCACATCAGCCTAGACCTTACAGGAGGAAGTAATTTCTTATTGCAATTCTGATTTGTTCTTACCTCAGATAGGCCTTAATGCCATGCACTCTCTACCTCATATGTATATTATTTCTTATTTTAATTTAATTTAACTTCTTGTTGCACTACGATTTACATGTTGTAATTACATGGATATTGCACCCATAACAGGTAGGCAATAAAAAAGTTCTTCTGGATTTACTGTGTATTCCTGACCAAGCCATGATAGCAATGATTTTACATCCAAGTGAGTATGCAGTTCTTTAGTATTAGAAGAAAAAAAGCTTGTATATATATATATATATATATATATATATATATATATTTTTTTTTTCTCCAAACGGCGTGGTATCGGTATGGTATCGGTATCGGCCGATACTGCACAGCCGGGTATGGGTATCGGTATCGGGGGCCAAAAAATGGTATCGGTGCAACACTAGTTCCCTGTAGCTTCGCTACATGGGCCCCAATAATAATAATAAGAAAAGGTAGAAAAACAATGGGTTCCCTGTAGCTTCGCTACATGGGCCCCAATAATAATAATAAGAAAAGGTAGAAAAACAATGGGTTCCCTGTAGCTTCGCTACATGGGCCCCAATAATAATAATAAGAAGAAGAAGAAGAAAAGGTAGAAAAACAATGGGTTCCCTGTAGCTTCGCTACATGGGCCCCAATAAGAAAAGGTAGAAAAACAATGGGTTCCCTGTAGCTTCGCTACATGGGCCCCAATAATAATAAGAAAAGGTAGAAAAACAATGGGTTCCCTGTAGCTTCGCTACATGGGCCCCAATAATAAGAAAAGGTAGAAAAACAATGGGTTCCCTGTAGCTTCGCTACATGGGCCCCAATAAGAGTGTCTTTTCGGAACTCACCTGGAACTTCGACGCTTGCCAACCTTGACTGCGCCCGCCAACAAATATCACCTGGTGCGCATGCGCACGGGTTGCAGGACAAAGGGATAGGGTTGTTGGGATTACGTGTTGGTGCGCAAGGAAAAATAGTTCCTAAATGGAATTTATTGAGTAAATGCATTTACTCAAGTTCCATTTAGGAACTATTTTTCCAGCATGCTGGAATAAAACATTTTAGCACCTATATTGGCCATATACATGACAGCATATTGCGTTTGGAATAATAACACTTTTCAATAACACAATTAATGTGTAAACATTACCGTTCACACTAATGTTTCAAAGTTACATCGTTGTTAAGTTAAATAGCGATATGAAGTGTTTATTCAGTTAAACCACTGACAAACAAGCTTTCCTCGAAATCACAATTTCCGTAGGCGTTCATGTCAGCAAATGGTCGAAATAAAGTCACGTTGTGACCCGGCGTATTTTAGACTTGTTGAATGCAGAAATGTTTGCTGGGAGTGTTTATTCGGTTACACCACTCTAAAATAAGTTTTCCTTGAAATCACCATTTCTCTAACATTATGTTTTCATGTCGAAATGAAGTCACGTCGTGACTCGACGTCTTCTGGACTTGTTCGCTTCGACGCAGGTCGAGGAAATGTTTGCTGGGCACTGTCTGGATAGAGAGCAATAACCTAGTGAACCATCTACATATAAGTCTCCTAGTTGCAACTGCTCTGATCTAAAGTCTCATACTGCAGAAACGAAATGTGAGTGTGTGACTCCCAAGCCTACATTGTGTGTGTGTGTGTGTGTGTGTGTGTGTGTGTGTCAGAGGTTGCGCTAGACTTTTTCGTTGTCCGTCATATTGACTGACAGGGTCATAAAAATGATAATAATTACATGTTCAATAGCATTTAATTTTAATTCATTTTTAAATCATATTCAGTCCAAACAAGCTGAACAAATAACCCACACCGTGGATACACACATCAAGCAGAAGATTATATGTAAGAATATCGGCCGCCAGGCGATTCACGTATAGTGGGGCTTGACGGTGATTCATCACCACAATGCGGGCGGGAGCTAGTTGATCCACTAGTCAACACGCGGGAGCTAGTTGATCCACTAGTCAACACGCGGGAGCTAGTTGATCCACTAGTCAACTCACGGGAGCTAGTTGATCCACTAGTCAACAGGCGGGAGCTAGTTGATCCACGAGTCAACACGCGGGAGCTAGTTAATCCACTAGTCAACACGCCCCCAAGCGAACGAGTTTTCAAGGCGGTGCGGTGACGCGGGGCTTCTAGGTCCCACCTTCCTCCTGGTCTGCATGGACTTGAATCGCGTGCCCGCTTGTGCGTAATCAAATGTTTCAAGGTGGTTTGTTGTTTCAAATGTTTCAACACTCAACTGCCGTGACATTTTCCTTCTTTTCTACTTTTCTTCATCTACAAGAGCCAATTAATTTGCTCATCGCCACCAAGTGGTCAGGGGTGTGAATTGCAATCTGTCAGAATGACGGACGGCCCTCAGATTATTCCGTTACCGTTTTTAAAAAACGGTCAGTGACAGAAAATATTCGGTTAACGCGACCCCTGGTGTGTGTGTGTGTGTGTGTGTGTGTGTGTTTGAAAGCGTATGTATGTATGTTTTTTTGTTTTGTTTTTTACTGTGGATACAAATTCTTTGTTGTCTAAATTGCAGTCCAAAATCTGGATCAGGCCGTGTCCCGGTACAAAAAAATTCTCAGGCTGTGTCGTCGAGGAAAGACAATGTCCGCTGCTTTCAAGCGTGTTGGGGTGGACCAGAACACGGTTGTTGTCACTGCTCCAATCGCAGAGCTGTTCATTGCTGCACCCAGCAAATATAAGGAACTCCGTAAAGGCTACAGCAGTCAGATGAAACTCAGTGGGTTTGCTACACAGTGTGCCACTTCAATTCAGGAGAATCCTGAAATAGCGGACACAGTAAAAGTCTTTAAGGTTTCCAGAAAGCTGCTTCCCCTGAAATCTATGTCAGCTATAATAAATGTTTGAAAGATAGCAGACAGAAAAAAAGAAAAAGAACAGTTAATTGTTGAATCTTGACACTGAAATATTTTCTGAATTTATTTTGATACAGAAAGATTTGATTTTTTTCAAACCCAAATTTTTTAACTGTTTTTATTGTTGGTGTTGGCTTTTGGCTTTGGAGTTTTTATTCAGCTTTGTTTAGAACTGAACAGTTGTTACAATATGTTGGGAAGTTGCAATAAATATAAATGCAATATGTTCTATATCCCTTTGTGTTGCGTCTCTCCTTGGTCTGTTAAGATAACTGAAACTTTTGTAAGTCTTGAGGCATTGCCAGCCTTTAAATCTCATTCATAAATGCTTTATAAGGCATAGAGAGTGCCCACTTTAGATGAGCTCACACAAAATGCTTAATTAACGAGTAGTAAGTGCTTTGTAACTGCCTAAATTCATGAATTCCTGCATTACTTACTGTTTATAGGTCATCAATTGGAAATGGAGTTTGTGAGTTTTTGTAAAATATCTACTCGCACTCACTAACCATTACTACAAAAGAGTAAAACATTTATAACTGTGATTATAAACCATATACTAATGAGTATTTACATCAGAAACATGCTTTATAAGGGATGAATTCAGTATTTACTAATCCATAACTACTGTGCTTATCAATAATGAGTAAAACATGTATAACTGTTTATAAACTACATACTAATGAGTATTTACATCAGAAACATGCTTTATAAAGGATGAATTCAGTATTTATTAATCCATAACTACTGTGCTTATCAATGAGTAAAACATTTATAACTGTTTATAAACTACATACTAATGAGTTATAAATTATGAATTCAGTATTTATTCATGCTTTACTAATGCTTAATAGTGTGTACTCATTATAAAGTGTTACCAATTTATCGAGTAAGATTGATAATTGCCCATTAATAACATAATTCGACTATGCTGCATATTACCAACTGAAGTCATGTCATTAAAATATAAAATAAGGGCAGCTGTAGGAGGTGTGCGTGTTACATGGCAGATCTAGCTTTGTTAGAGGACGTGGTGGGGGCTCATCTAGCGTTGTTAGAGGACGGGGTAGGGGCTGATCTATTGTTGTGCTTATTGCCACCTTGCGTAATGTACTTCATGGGGCTGCAAGAGACTGGTGGGACATGGCACGTCATAAAATACACACTTGGAAAGAATTTCATGAGCAGTTCCGCGCTGCCTTCCTGTCGGAGGATTATGAAGATGAGCTGGCAGAAAGAGTGCGCACCAGAGTTCAGAAGGAAGGGGAAAGTATCAGAGATTTTGCATATGTATCAGTCCTTATGTAAGCGCTGGAAGCCAACAATTAAAGAAGAAGAAATTATCAAGATGATCTTGAAAAATATTAACCCCCAACTGGCCAGTCAGCTGAGAAGTAGTGGAGTTACCTCCGTGGATGGACTTGTGCGTCTGGGCCAGCAACTGGAGAAGGACCGGGAGAACCAGCTGCAATATGAACACAGAAAAAATGCATTGAGGAAAACAAGCAAACCTACTTCTGAAAATGCCCCATTACCACCCAATAAAGATAACCTTGTTTGTCCAAGTAATTCTAGTCATAACCAGCCACAACAGGTGTACTGTTGGCGCTGCAAGGGAAGTCACGCACCTGCTTCTTGTCCACAGTGGACCCCTTCTAGAGCTTCATCTTCTAGACCTCTATACCAACAGGGTGGGAAAACAAACAGTAAGGAAGGACCTGCCATTCTGGGGTCACTCACGCCTTCCAGTCACTCCAGTTCTCTGAGGAAAATGTCCCCTTCATTACCAGCAGGAAGCCCTCCTCCTTGCCAATTAATAGTGCCACTGAGCATCAGAGGATGGAAGGGAACTGCTGTCCTGGACACTGGATCATCTTAGACTCTGTTAAATGAAAGAGTCTGGTCAACAGTAAAGCGGCAGCATGATGTGTTGAAACCATGGAGTAGAGGACCCCTGTATCTAGCAGATGGAGAGGGAAGACAGCCATTAGGATGGAGTGAGCTGAAGCTGTTCGTACAGACTCAGATATTGACATTACCTTGTCTCATTTTGCCAGAAGGCAGCCTTGCATTTCCTGCAGTTGTGGGACTTGATTTCATGTCTTTAACTGGCCTTCAAATTGATATCTCTCAGAACAGCTACTGGTTTAAAAACAATCTGGAGCACAGATATCAGTTCTTGAATCCATCAGAAGCTGGATGCTCACCTCAGCTTGCGCGATTGTCGGCCGGCGGACCTACGACCTACGGGCGCCCAAGGGTGCCTCGCAGCGCCCCTCCAGCAGATGGCGCCCTAGGCGACCGCCTATGTCACCTATGCCTAGAGCCGGCCCTGCTGATACCTACCCCCTACCAAACATCCAGGAAATACTGGAATCATTAGCCGGAGCGGTCAAGTTCACGACCTTGGATCTCAACAGTGGCTACTGGCAAGTCAGGATGGATCCAGAGAGTCGGGAGAAGACTGCCTTCATCTGTCCTTTTGGTCTCTACCAGTTTAAGGTAATGCCCTTTGGCCTCAAGAATGCCCCAGCCACCTTCCAACGGCTAATGGAGCTCGTTCTTGGAGACCTACGGGGAAACATATGCTTTGTGTACTTAGATGATATCATCATCTACTCTGATACAGTGGAACGACACGGGAATGACATTCAAACAGTGCTTGACAGACTACGAGATGCTAACCTGACAGTGAATATGAAGAAGAGCCAGTTTTTTCGAACCTCCTTGAAGTTTCTGGGCCACATCGTATCCTCTGCTGGGATAGCAGTGGATAGTGAGAAGACCAAGGCAGTACAAGATTTTCCCGTCCCACGGAATATCAAAGAACTTAAGAGATTTTTGGGGATGACAGGATGGTACCATCGCTTTGTGCCCCGGTTTTCCCAGGTCTCTGAACCACTGAATGCCCTTAAACAAAAAGGAGCGAAGTTCATCTGGACCTCTTCTTGTCAGGAAGCATGTGAGACCTTGAAGCAGTGTCTGGTCTCACCTCCAATCCTCGGACATCCTGATTTCAATCTGCCTGTCATTGTGTACACAGATGCCAGCGACATTGGTCTAGGAGCTGTCTTGACTCAACAGACTGGTCTGGGTACTGAACAGGTTCTTGCCTTTGCCAGCCGCACCTTGAATCAGGCAGAGCGAAATTATTCCACCACAGAGCAGGAATGTATTGCTGTTGTTTGGGCCCTGGAAAAGTGGAGATACTATTTGGAAGGAAGGCACTTCTCAGTAGTTACTGATCATTCCTCTCGTCTGGGTTTTTAAAACCCAAAAGCCAAGCACTCGGCTCATCCGATGGGCGCTTCGCCTTCAGGAGTTCTCCTTTACGGTGGAATATCGCAAAGGGAAATATAACACTGTGCCTGATGCTTTGTCGAGAGCTCCTGTGGATGATCATCCTCCCCATGCCACTTGTGCTGCGGTGCTGCGTTAAAAAAGAAACACCTCTAAACACCTTCAGATTACTGATGAAGACATTTGGAGAGCCCAGCAGGAGGACTCTGATATCCAGAACCTATACAACAAAATCATGGAAACAGGAGAAGTGACTGAAGATTTGGTTACAAAGTTCACTGTTCTGGAAGATAAAGTATAAAGAGTGGTGAAATTACCTCATAATCAGTTACTCGCTTACTACCACGACGATCCTCTCTCTGGCCATTTTGGAAGGTACAAGACCTATAAGAGATTACAAGCTCTGGTATATTGGTCTGGTATATAAGATGAGCCTGGAGGTAAAAAATTATGTGCAATGTTGTCAAGTTTGTCAGCTCTACAAACCCGAGACCCGGAAGCCATCTGGAAAACTCCAACAGACGGTGGTACAAAAACCTTGGGAGATGCTGGGAGTTGACCTCATGGGACCCTTCCCCCGAAGCTCAAACGGCAACGTATATCTCCTGGTCTTTGTCGACTATTACACCAGATGGGTTGAGATGTTCCCACTTCGTAAAGCCACTTCCGAGACAGTATCCCAGATCCTAACAAAGGAAATTCTGACCCGCTGGGGGGTACCATCCTACATACTCTCGGACAGAGGATCACAGTTTGTTTCATCCATCTTTGAGGAAACACGTAGCTGCTGGAACCTCAGGCAGAAGAGGACTTCAGCCTACCATCCACAAACAAACCTGACAGAAAGAGTTAACCGGAATGTGAAAGCCATGATTGCCTCATATGTACAAGAGAAACACAAGAGCTGGGACAAGTACTTACCCGAATTCCGTTTTGCTCTAAATTCAGCTGTGCACGTGTCCATTCGAGTTAGAGCGCAAGAGCGCAACCTTGGTCGAACCCTGAAGGGCCCCCTGGACGCTGAGCTCATGCCCCGACTGTGTAACCTGTTGTGGTGTTCTTTGAGGAAGAAGGCCGCAGACACAGGATCGCTTTTAACTCACTTTATTTGTTTTAGGTTTTGGTCTATTATCTATGAAGCAAAAGGAGAGGAATTGTATCATTCACGCGTGGAGCGACTCTTAGCTGGATATCTAATAGATATGCTGCCTCTAGAGTTTCTGCCCTCTCCTGCCTGTGCGCTCGATAGTACCTTGGCAGGTGTGGCCTCTATGACGTGTAATGTGCTCTGATTGGCTAGTGTTGAGCGCCCGCCTCCAGGTGTATTATGTGCTGCCATCTTATGGCCAGGTGCGGTTAATACAGCTTACAACATATTTGGTCCTATTCCCTTGTGGCTATGTGAGGCAAATTGAGGAATTCAAGAAACTGGTGGAAATTAATCTGGAAAAAGCAAAAACAAGACAAAAACACTATTATGATAAAGGGAGGAGAGATGGAAATTTCTCAGAAAAAGACTGTGTGGATCAAAACTCACCCTCTTTCAAAAGCTGACAAATCTTATGCAACCAAACCCGCACCACGCTGGAAAGGTCCGTATCGTGTGACCAGAAGAATGGGCCCTCTGAATTTTGAGGTGGTTCGGGAGGACACGGGAGAGGACTTGCATGTGGTTAATGTGGCGCAGTTAAAACCCTGTTACCCCAGCGCTGAAGAGCTGGACCGGAAGCAGCGTCAACAAGTCCTTAACATTTTTCAAGAAGACAGTGATGAGGAAGATTTCCTTGGCTTCCCTACCTCTGCTTCGGATGAAGACAGGAAAAATTGTTGACAGCCTCCATAAATTCAAAATAAATTCCGGCTTTTCTCAAGGGGGAGGGAGTGTGATAACCCGAAAATTGCGGGTTAACACCGACGTCAGAACCGGAAGTCGTCAATGCACAGACGCCTACGTCAGCCTCACATGAGGAAGAGGACGTCATCGTAAAGGCTCTTAATGGTTGAAGATGTCCTAAATAAGCGAGAGAGAGTGTGAGAGTGTAGGGAAACCGGAGCAATCTGTGCGCGTCGCTCGATTCCACGTAGTTAGCCCGTTTTGTTTTTCTTTCGTCGACCGTCATCACTCCGTGGCTACCTTTTTCATCACCCGTCATCCTCCTTTCATCTCCCGCACACTGCTTGAACCGGAAAATCAGCTGCAAACTACATCCCCTCATCCCCTCATCCAAACCCGACAACAATACCGGACTGAATGACTGAGTACAGACCGACGTTTTTTTTCCTGACTCCGTTTAACTGACTTTTTTTTTTTTTCTCCTATTTTGTTTGATGAACGAACTGATTTTGCTTTGAGAAAATGAACTGAACTTTGCTTTGAAGAAATTGAACTAAACTTTATTTTTACAAAAGAAAAACCTATTTTGTGGTCTCCTTGATTTATGGTTGATGATTTTGTTGCATGTGTGTTATTTTTTGTTGTTATGTTTCCAGTACAATGAGGGTTAAATTGAAAAGGGTGGTACTATTGTAGGTTTCATCCTTGTATGGTGTGTTTTGGGGGTATTCATTTTTTACTATTTGACTATCTTAAATGCCAGGAGAGAAACCTGGCTGGCGCTCATTATATCATAAAAAAATAAAAACCCGAACCGTCATAGCGTTGTTAGAGGACGTGGTGGGGGCTGATCTTGTGTTGTTAGAGGATGTGGTGGGGGCTGATCTAGCATTGTTAGAGAATGTGGGGTGGGCTGCAAGGGAGTGTGTTTTCAGACAACGCACCAACTTATTGGTGGTGTCCAAGTCCTCTCCACGGTTTTTGGCTACTGGCAAGTGTGAGAGTGAGGAGATTTAGCAGGAGTTTCCCAGCCCTCGCTAAGCTGTTTAAGGCCTGGCTGCAGTGCTTGCCGATATCATCACTTTACGCACACAGTACATTCAACTTGTTTCCATACACCGCTGCACAACAGAGTCGGTTGTGTCTCTCATATCGGTCTAAAACTATATAAAGAGGGCCTTCTAATCCAACATTTCCAAACATCATAGGAGTGATAGACTGAACTCAACATCCGACAATGAATTCAATTACGTAAACACAAATGGCAATGATGCTGGCAACCTACGTCTCTCGAGGACTCGGTCAGCCTCAGCCCCACATACACGCCTTGGCATGTATGAGTTCTTTGTCTTTGTACCTTAAGAATTTCACTACAATTGGTCTTGCTTTTCCAGAGTTCTGTTTCACATTTCCAGTGCGGTGGGCTCTTTCAATTTCAATAGACTTTGAATCAATTTTCAATTTGATGTTCAAGAACTCTCTGACCTTCTGTTTAGTATCTGACCAAGACTCATAAGCATTGCCCTGTGTCAGACCGTCAACAATTACATTGTTTCATCAACTCTGATTTTCTGATTTTTAGATTTGGGCTTGAGAGAATTGAAGGCTTGATTTGACCTCCTGTACATCTTTCATAATTCCATCAATTCTAGTAGTTGTAGATAGGGATGTCCGATATTGGCTTTTTTACCGATAACCGATAACCGATATTGTTCAACTCTTAATTTCCGATACCGATATCAACCGATACCGATACCGATATATGTGGCCACGTGAAACCTCCGCTTTACACTCATTGCAATGAGTGTAAAGCGAGCGGAAGTGTGGATTAATAAATAAAAACAAAACAGCGGTAAAAGCTAGCGTGTGTGTCCGGGAGAGGGCTACTCTCCTCGGACAGATTACTCTGAAGCCCCGGTGACGGTCTGGAAGTGCGGATTAAAAAAATAAAAATAAAACAGCGGTAAAAGCTAGTGTGTGTGTCCGGGAGAGGGCTACTCTCCTCGGACACATTACTCTGAAGCCCCGGTGACGGTCTGGAGGTGCGGATTAATAAATAAAATAATGTGAGCGCGGTACAGCGGACCTGAACCAGTTGTGATGAGACTGTTTCACAGAATGCGTTAGTATGTTGCGCTGACCCCTATTTTACTATTCAACGTAGAAACTTAGAAATAATTCCAAACCACCGACATAACTACAGCTACAACTAGCGTCCCGCTACACGGCCACACAGCCCAGGCTTGTTATTGAGACGGCGCGGCGCGTTTGATGATGTCATCAAACCACGTCCTCACTTGAAACATAACAGATTATTATTAAATTATTTCAAAATCGATTTCGGTATCGGTTAAAAAACCGATACTGATATTTTCCGATATTGATTTTTTATGCCAATATCGGCCGATATTGTAGATTCCAGAATCATCTTGGTAAAGGACATGAAGTTCACCTCTTGTCTGTTTCCATTCCATTTCCACATAGAATAACTTCTGCTGTTCCATCATCTCCCTCATGGTCTTCATAATGACATAGTCCTCATCATTAGTGATGTTTTTTTATTGCTGCTACGAGACATGCTTACCCGCTGTTGAAGTTGCGATAGATGGATTTTCAGCACTGAAGAGATCCCCTAGAGCCTTGTCGATGCAGCGTGCCCTTGTCACTTGATTAGGCTGATTCAAGCACAGCAGAGGGAGTAGGCCGAGGTAGAGTGAATCCACCACATATCAGAATTTGCAGAAACCATTCACAACTTTTGTCTGTTTGTCCACTTAGCTTGTCATGAGATGTCAAGTAGCACATTAAATGTAAAAACTTTCAAGACTTAAAAATGTAGAATTATAGTTAAAGTAGCCGAGTGCCACACAGCCGGGGTTAGCGATAGCGAGTTAGCGGTAGCGTGTGTGTGTGTTGTCGTGTGTTGGAACTGAATCTCTTGCATACGAGTACAAAAATATAAAAAGTTTAGATACATGTGCAAGTGTTTCACATATATTTGTACAAATGTTTCAAATGTATATGTATACGTTTTTCAGTGATATGTATGTATGCTTTTACATGTAGATGTGCGAGCGTTTCACATGTATTCATACAAGTAATTTTTTTGTCAAGTTTCTATTCCTCTTTTAACCCTTATTTCACTTGTTTTTATTATACATTTTGTTTGATCAGGTATAATGATCTGTTTTTATTATGTTTTTGTTGTTTTTATCCTGTGTACTGTATTTTGTGTATGTATTTTATCTTGTTCTGTAAATCACTTTGTAACTGTGTTTTGAAAAGTGCTATACAAATAAAGTTCATTATCATAATAAAAGCAACCTTACTCTTGTCCTGCACTCCTATCACTATCTGGTCTCTTATCAGGGAATTGCACAGCGCCCAGCACGGCATGGCCAGACACAGCTCAAAACTCTGCCTGAAGGCTTTCCAGTTCTCGTTGACAATGATTTTAACTCGTCAGGTGGACGAATATCATTACACTTTCTTTCGGAATTACTCCTGGTTCCATGTATTGACTGCACCTTACACACAGGCTGCCATTCTCAAGAGCCCCACTTTATTGCGTCACGTCCGTACATGAAATGTAATGCAATGCAATATAAACAGCGCCATGTAGGCTGTATCATTACACACACACTAGATGTCAAGAAGACTAATTGACTGTAATTGATTAAATCACAGATTCAGTGGTCTCTGTCCTTTTTCACACTATTGTTTGCATCCAGTGGTTGAAAATGTATACAGTAGGTCGTCAATGCCTTCACAGGTAGGTCCATACTTCGGATCCTGGCACTCCAAATCTGTTGGCCAGTACTCTATCCATGTCTGCTCCCCTAGCATATACTCATACCTGGGTAAAAAAGCAAAGTGGAAAACACATTTGTCATTGATATCGCCACAAATAATAGTCATGTTATCAGATTGCACTTTTCCTGACAAAATCTAATCTGTGTGTCATGAAATGTTGAAACACATTTCAATTTATTTTCTTTTTAAAGACCCATGTGAACAATGTATATACACATGATGAATGAATATCTAGTCTGGTTGACTGCGTGCCTGCCTCTATATAAAACAATTTCGAATTTCTGACCAATCCGGGCATTCTTCTTGTTTGGGTAATCCATCTTGCTTGTCAATCACATTCACGCACACAGCATATCATAGCTAAAATACAATAAATACAAACTTACCAACTACAGTCAAATACACTACGTTACCCATAAGCCATTGCTTGGCACAGCCAAACTATGAGCAGAGGTGTCAAAAGCAGGCACGTGCAGAGGGGGGGGCTATGGGTGCCCGAGCACCCATAGCCAGCCATAGCCAGGACCAAAGTGCCCTTTTGAGCGGACCAAAGTGCCCTTTTGCCCCCCGCCCCCCCCCCCCCCCGCGCAACAATCGCGCAACAGAAATCCTCCGGTAGCACCCCCCCCCCGCTCAACAATCGCGCAACAGAAATCCTCCGGTAGCACCCCCCCCCCCCCCCCCCCCCCCCCCCCCCCCCCCCCCCGGTAGCACCATGATGTAAGGAGTAGAAGTAAAAAGTTGGCTGAAAAATAAAGTAAAGTATAGATACCCAAATATTCTACTTAAGTAAAGTAAAGAAGTATTTGTACTTTGTTACTTGACACCTCTGACTATGAGAAGAGTTGACAGCAGCTAGCTGGTGGTGTACCCATGGACGTGATGTTTTTCCTAATCCCATTCCCTGTTACATACAATCTGTATATATGTAATTCATTTAAATAGATAATGGCAATCATACATAAACTATTTTTTTTTAATTTTAAATAGCATTTATCACAACCCGTGAAGACATGATCTCCCGAAGGCCTAACGTTAACATGATGTTGAATTAAATTATTATTTGAATTTATTATCCAAGCAAATTAGTGCCTTAAACATCTGAATTTAAAAGTTTAATTCAATATTTTTTTTTATCTTTGAAAGTCATAATTTTGAATTAGTTTGGTGTGAATTAACATTTACATTAACAGTTCACATCGAACAATGTACCTTCCCGATATACAAATGTTAAAAATCCAAGTAGTAACAATTAAATTGTACAAATTCTGATTAAAAATGTCAATCTGTGTTACTTAGGATGAGCAACAGAACACTGATATAATGCATCCTGCGTCTACCCAATCACAAAGCTTGTACCTGAGAACCCGTGCGGCATCTGCCGCAGGCGTTCTCATATGTGACAATGAACTCCGGAGGAAGAGGTCACTCTACGGTAAGTCCCTCCAAAGTTTTATTATCTCTCCATGTGTAATGCACTTTCTAACAAGACAGGACAATAGTATCGTTTAGTTGACGCAGGATGCCTTATAGGTGTTCTGTTGCTCATCCTGAGTATTGGATTGACATTTTTTATTATACAATTTGAATTTTACAACTTGAAATTTGCTACATTGTAAATGTTTGAATTCACACCAAACTAATTCTAAACTATGACAAATGTATTGAATTCTTTTAAATTTGGATATTTTATGCCCTTATTTGCTTGGACAATAAATTCAAATAATTGAATTCAACATTTGTTTAAATTCAGATCTTGTTGGCACTAATTTGCTTCCATATGGTTGCTGGTTAAACTTAAAAAACACAAAACCAAATGTTACTTTACTGTTTTACGACAAACTGCAACTTTCTTGACTTGCAAAAGTATCTTTTAAATTGACAAACACCATGTGTAATTAATGGAACAATTCAAACAGGATCAAAAATGTTTTCGTCTCTCGCCGTTTTTCTACCGTACATATTTTTTACGAAATAAGGTCCCATAGTGGTCCACCTGAAGAGGTGGGACTTGGGCTCTCTATGTGCAGTCAAAGGCATGTTGGAGTTTAGCATGCTAGCGGGTGCATAATATCACGATTCAGTGAGTTTTGTATTAATTAGTGGTGGGCATAGATTCATTTGTTTAATCTAGATTAATCTAGATTAATGGGCGCGATTGTTGACCGGAGGGGGAGAGGTGCGTGATTGTTGACGGGGGGGGGTGTGCGATTGATGAACGGAGGGGGAGAGGTGCGCGATTGTTGACGGGGGGGGGGGGGGGTTATATTATATTATATTTTTTATATTTTTTAAGAGGCCCCTGATCGAGGCCCCGGGCTGAAGCCCATGCATTAAGGTGACACAGCCCAGACCTACGACCGACAGGGGGGGCACTGGGCAGAGCAGCCGTTCGAAAAAAAAAAAAAAAACTCAGACGACCGGCAGGGAGAGGGAGAGAGAGAGAGTGTGTGTGTGTGTATGTGTGTGTGTAGCTTGATTTCCAATATTTATACCACTACTAGCTTTATTTTTTCACGAAATACAGCAAGAAAGTGTCGGACACCGTGCGTGAAGTAAAAAAAAACTGGTTAGAGCCAGGCAGCCAGATGACAGTTAAAAAAAGAAAAAGAAAAAAAAATCTCCGACAGGCAGAGACGCAACGCGAGTCGGCACCACGTCTGAACGAACCCACGTTTACCAGAACTCTACTGGTTCATAAGTAAGTACCAACCTAAGTAATAACAAACCTGAAGCTGAAGAAACCCTAAACATTAACGGAAAACGACCCGCGAACCTGAGTGACTGAGGGAGAGACAGAAAGCTGTTCTGAGTGTGAGTGGTCAGAGCGACACAACAACACATCTGCATTGTGTAGGGGAGGGGGGGAGGGGCGCTGTAGCCTATCACAGAACCCAATGAGGATTTTCATTCAATCCGAGCACAGATATTGACTCGTATTACTCGTATAATACTCGTACTCGGCAAAAGTGCTTTATCCGTACCGGATACTCGTTTCAGCCGAGTATCCGGCTCAACTCTAGTAAACATAAAATGACAGATTGTATGTAAAACCAGCCATTCCTCCGTTGTATCTGAGCTGCGTCAGGTCACACTCCCTGTGCTCCAACATGCGGTGCATGTAGCTACCTAGTAGGGATGCACCGAGCAGGTTTTTTTTAGGCAAATACCGATCACCAATCTTTTTCATGTGTGATCAGCCGATCAGATACCAATCAGTAATTTCATTTTATAGTGTAATATAGGCTAGAATTGGCCTTTTCTTTAAAACTGGGGCAGCCAGGTTTATAAACCCAGTGCTGCCCACGGACCCTATATAAAACCTATTACTTTATTATGGAAGATAATCAAGATAATTTTATAACTCTGGTGTTCAAGGTAATCTAATAAGTACAATACTACCACTCCAACAAATGCATTTCAAGCAGAGAAAACATGCAAGAGCCAAAATGAAATAAATGCAAAAAAGATTAAAACATTAAACCTACTGATTTTGATTAATTTTATGTGTATCTTTCTCAGTGCCCATGATGAGATAGCTCTTGTTTAGTTTCAGACCTAAAGCCTCTCTGCAGTGGGAATAACCAAGGAAGGCTCGTAGTTCATTAGTTGGTTTATCAGATTCTCCTGTATATAAAGATACAAAACAGAAGCATTTGTTATATGAATTGTCACATTTAGAGCACATGTAACAATTGTGAATCTCAAGCGCAGTATATTTTTTTCTGTCCATTAACAAGCTTGAAGTATATCAATCAATCAAACTTTATTTATAAAGCACTTTTCATACATTAAAAACATAGCACCAAGTGCTTTACATGTTTAAATGCACTCTGCACGCAGCCCTTCCTCCCTTCCTCCACTATCACGATTTTGAACACCGCCCCTCTCCACAAGCCCTCACCCAGACCACGGCTGCTGCAGCTCCCTTCGACTCCTGATCCTCCCTTTGCCATCCAACCTGTTATCTCCATCAGGCATCCCCATCCTCCGACCTGTCGTAACTTCATCAACAAAAACAACCTCATTTACATAAGATGTGACGAGCATGCGCTAATTCTTCCTATTCAGCCCATCATAACTACCAGATCCCATCGTCCCCTAACCACTAACTCAAAGTCACATAATTCTAACACTCGCTATGCAAATCATCTGAAACTGTCTAACCTCTGCTCCCTTCCCCCCTCCTCTCAGCCCACTCCAGTGCAACACCTCCTCAAACTAGTACTGTTCAACTCCTGCTGCCTCAAAAATAAAGACCTACTTCTAAATGAGTTCATTACTGACAATAACCTGGACCTGTTCTGTATTACTGAAACATGGCACAAACCTTTGGACTACTTCTCCCTCAACCAGACTACACCAAATGGATTCACCTTCATCGACAAACCACGTTCTGAAGGCCGAGGAGGAGGCATTGCAATCATCCACAGAAAGAACATCAAAACCACCACCATCTCACTCCCTGCGCCACATTCCTTCGAAAGCACCGCTCTTAAGCTCTCTGGCCCCACCCCCCTAGTCATTGCTGTCATATACCGTCCACCCAAGCCTAACCCCTCATTCCTCCCTGACTTTTCTGATTTTCTCACTCAGCTCTGCGCCATCTCAACTTCCATTCTCATTTTCAGTGACTTCAACCTACACATTGACTATCCTAACTGCAATTCGGCCACCGATTTCCTGGACCTACTTCAATGCTGCAACTTCCAACAACACATCAACTTCCCCACACATCGCCACGGTCACATCCTGTATTTGGTCTGCTCCACTGGCATCACCATCAAAAACATTTCCAGCTCCAATCTCCACATTTCTGACCACCTCGCCATTAAAATGGACATTGAGACCCCTCTCCCCATTCCAAAAACCAAATGCCAGATCTCGTTCCGCAATCTCAACACCCTCTCCCCCTCCCATTTTGCAACCTGTCTTGCCACCACTTGTATGCCTCCTCTACATTTCTAAAACTGTACCCTCTCCTCCTGTCTCAACAATCTTGCGCCCGTCAAAACCAGATCTGTATCATTCAGACACTCCGCCCCTTGGTATACTCCTGCATTACGCCAAATGAAAGCAAGGAAACGACAACTCGAATGACTGCACAATAAAACTGGTCTCACTGTTCACCTCCATGCCTACAGAGCAATCCTACACAAATACAAAGATGCCTTAAACTCAGCCCGGTCCTCCTACTACTCCCACATCATCCACACTGGCTCAAATAACCTAAAGACCCTGTTTTCTACTATCAACAAACTGCAACACCTCCGCTTCCTTCACTGTCACCAAATGTAACTCTTTACTCTCATACTTTCAATCCAAAATTGACACAATCTACAGCTGCCTGCCCACTCCTTCTGCCCCCCCCCCCCTCCTGCCACCCCTCCTATAACTACCCAGGTCTTCTCTCAATTCTCCCCCTTCACACTGTCTGACATCCTAACTCTTCTCAAAGGAATGAATTCGGTACCTGCTCCCCCTCGGTAACATCATCCGCAGACACGGTCTCCAGTTCCATTGCTACACCGATGACATCCAGCTTTACGTCTCCACCAACTCCATCACGCCCACCACCCACGCCACTCACCTCCTGCCTTAATGACATCAAAGCCTGGATGCAGCTCTTAACTTCCTGAAATTAAACTACAACAAAACAGATATCATTATCATCGGCCCCAAATCCCTCACCAAATCTGCCAACAACTTCACTCTCTCTATCGACAACACCTTCCTGACCCCTTCCCCCCACATCCGTAACCTTGGAATTTCCCTTGACACCACCCTCTCCTTCGATCACCATGTCACCCAGATAACCTGGACGGCCTTCTTTCATTTAAAAAACATTGCCCGACTTTGTCCCTCCCTTTCCTTCTCTGCTGCTGAAACCCTTATCCACGCATTCATCACTTCCAGACTTGATTACTGCAACAGCATCTTCTATGGCCTCCCTTCCAAAACCCTCAATAAACTCCAGCATATATCCAGAACTCCGCCGCCCGCCTGCTCACTCACACCTGCCCCTACGACCACATCACCCCCGTCCTCCAAAACCTTCACTGGCTGCCTGTCCCCTACCGCATACACTTCAAAATCCTTCTTCTCACCTTCAAAGCACTCCATAACCTTGCTCACCCCTACCTTACTGATCTCCTTGACCCCCACTCTCCTAACCGCTGCCTCCGCTCCTCTGATACAAACCTCCTGTCACTACCCCCATGACCAAGCACCGGACTTGGGGCGACAGAGCCTTCAGAGTCGCTGCCCCCTCCCTCTGGAACACCCTTCCTAAACCGATCCGCACTTGCTCTGACCTGCCCACCTTCAAAACCCTCCTCAAAACTCACCTCTTCAAGCTTGCTTTTAATGTTTAATGTCACCCATTTTATTCTAATGTTTTATGCCTTTTGTATTTCTGTATTAGTCCTATACTAGTTTTACTGCTTTTCTGTATTCTTATATTACTTTTGTCCTGTACAGTGTCTTTGAGTTCTTTGAAAGCGCTTTATAAATAAAATGTATTATTATTATTATTATTATTATTATTATTAAAAGCAGCCCCCACCCCTGCCCCACCCCAGCACATACACACGCACATACACATTCGGACAAAAACAAGCACACACACACACACACACACACACACCGATAAAGTGAACTTAGAAACATGTGGCTGAGTATAGAGGAGCCAGGTCAGGAAACACCATCACAGGGGACCGTCTGCACTGTGCGCTGCTCACGGCCCACGACCAGGACGCCTCCACCCGGGCGCCCACCTAGCTACAGGCCAGCGAGTGGCCCACAGCAGTGGGGCACTGCCGCAGACCCCCCTCTCAGCCAAGCCAATGTTCTCCACGAGTCAGAGACATCCCAGCCAGAGCCGATCACAGCCCCCAGCGCAGACGGCCCCCACCGAGGAAACACTGGAGATATGGAATAAAAACATAAAACTACTGGAGATAAGGAATAAAAGCATAAAACTACATAAAATGAACAAATAAATAAAATAAAATAACATAGAAATAGCTAAAATGAACTCTGTCATAAAGAGTAAAATTGGGCGGCATAGCTAACCTATTGTTCATTTTGTGATAAAAGTGCCAAATTTGGTACATATATAGCTTAATATATTTAGAAGGAATCTGGATATTGGGCCATTGCAGATTGGCATTCTGATGACCATGGCTGCCAGCGATTACTGGCATAGAACACTTTGGCCACCCCCAAGCTGCTGTTTCCATGTTTTCAGCACCACAAACAAAATAGTGAGATCTCTATATGTTATAGTGATCACTGGATTAAACCATAGCAGTAGCGAGTACAGTTACGTATTAACATAGGCCATGTAATGGCCTATGTTGAACATGTAATGTTCAGTGAATGTACTGAAGCCATTAACTATGCTACTTAAGTTATTTAAAAAGGCCAGTGTAATTGTTGTATACTATTTGAACCCTTCTGTGCACATCTTGATCATGTTAATTGTTCATCACGGCAAGGCACTTTAATGTTTGAGTAAATGAGATCTTAGAGTCAGCTGGCACATTCTCCCTCACAGAAGCAGAGGCCTGTGCACTGAAGTGCAGCCTTCTTGCACCTGCAGCACTTTCTGCAACCACTCTTGCAGCCACAAGAGATCAGCTCATGGCAGGATTTTGATGCTTGTGGCAATGTCGTCCAGCAGGCTCATACATTCCTTCTGTTTTCACCCACCCCCAGTCAGTTGGTGATGGCAGCACAGGGTCTGGTAGCAGTGTCTCCCCCCAGATGTGACCACCCTGGTAGACTGCTCTCTTGACATGCTCCACAAGAGCTGCTTGGGTAGGCGGGATTCGCTGTGCCAAGTTTTTCTGTGGAAAGAGCTTCCTTCTTGCATGGTCCACCTTGGTGCAGGTGCTGGTTCTGTCAAACATAAGTATGACAAACCTCTCAATAATGTTCATTGCATCACCTGGGATCTCCTTTGGTCTATTTGCCAGCATCAGTAGTGCATCTTTCAGTCCAGCAGTGACTTCCATGTTGACCATGCTGCCTTCTTTCCATGTCCAGCAAAGCTGGATACAGTGTCTTTTTTAAAATTGTTATTATTATTTTTACAACACAACACATAAAGCACATAACCAGATCCTGGCTTTACATCATTTCAATTCATTTGTACATAGGTCTGATATTGTAACATACAGTATCACTCAAATATTTGGTAGGTTGTCTTTTTATATATATATATATATATATATATATATATATATATATATATATATATATACAGTATATATATATATATCAGGGCTTGAAAACGAAATTATTTTTCAATCGTTCCGCTCCGAACGGAACCGGTATATTTAACGTTTTCGTTCTTGCGTTCCGCCACCAACATATCGTTCCTGAACCGGTTCGGAACGTAAAATAACGTTCGTTCTTAACGTTCCGGCAGTGTTATTGGGCCTCCGCGGTGTGTTACTATTGCGGCCCCCCCCCCCCCGCCGGCCGTAGGTCTGTGGTGTGTTACTATTGCGGCCCCCCCCCCCCCCCCGCCGGCCGTAGGTCCGTGGTGTGTTCTATTGCGCGCCCCCCCCCCCCCCCCCGCGGTGTGTTACTATTGCGCGCCCCCCCCCGTCGGCCCGCGGTGTGTTTGTGTTACTATTGCGGGCATAGACACATAGTATACATGTATATCTATGATTGCGGGCACCCCCGCCGGCCGTAGGTCCGCGGTGACGCTCGAACGTGAACGTCGTTTTACGGCAGCGGAAGATTTACGACAGCCAGCATACAGACAGTAAACAGACAGTGAGCAACGGACTTCACATGATATTATTCACAACTCGGATTAATTTAATGAAACCCATTGATTCTTTTGAACGGTGGACCCTTACGGACTTAAGGAATATAAACAATGCAGGAACGGACACACACCGTACGGACTTTATGATCGCTTCAAAAGTTGGAAGTCAGACCTTTTCCCCGTCTCTCTTGTTTACCGGTAAGTCTGATGAATTATGCGTTGGTGTTCATAGTTTGTGTTAAATGAACTGAATGATTTATCTGTGGAGAATCTAACTGATCTAACGATGTGCGTTATGTCCATATGGACAGACGTTTAAACGGTTACCGTATCTTTGTGTAGGTGATCTAAACGGCTTAAGTCGTTCAAGAAATAATTTAGATAAAATCCAGATCCGGCCTCAATTGGAGACCTGCGTTTATTTGTCAAAACGTGTCGCCACACCCCTGCGTCTATTAGGGACCCCGCTTTTATTGGAAGTTTTACGGTATATAGAGAACGAAAAAAAACGTTATTAACCGGTTTTGGGGATTTCAGAATAACGTTTCTGTTCCGGAACAGTTGAAGACCATTTGGTTTTCGTTTCCGTTTCCGTTCCTCGTAAAATTCCGTTCGTTTTCGGTTTTCGTTTTCGTTCCTTGAACCGGTTCGGAGCCCTGATATATATATATATATATATATGTATATATATATTCCCCCCCCCCCCCTTCATTCATACTCCTGCTATTCTCAGATACATGCATACACCCTATCTAAACACTCTTCCTACATACTTTCACACACACTCCCCCCACACCACCCGCCCACCACCCCACACACCCACACACACCTCACTTATTGGTCATCACACATCCTTCAGTGCCTTTCCTTGACAGCTGGTCGATCTCACGGCTTCACTCTTTATAGAGCTTTATGAAACGTAGTCCATACATTATCAAATTGTTTTTCTTTATTGCTGTCTTCTGACATTGTCCTTTCGATATTCAAATAATATTTCATTAAACTTTTCCACTTTTCAAACGATGGTGCTTCTTTATTTTTCCAATTTTGCAAAATTAACTTCTTATAAACCAGTGAGGAGAAAGTAATTTGCCACCCCATTGGGTATCTTATATTTTCAATATTTTGAAAGAGGCAGATCTTTGGTGTGAGCACAAACTCACGATTGAAAATTCTTGACATCCACTTCTCAATTTGTTCCCAGATTGCTCGAATTTTTCTGCAGTACCAAAAGGCATGGATGAGGGAATCACTTTGTGTGCTACATTTTACACATTTGTCCGGATAGTTGCTATCAAATTTATGTATTTTATCTCTAGTGTAGTGTATTCGTGTCATTACTTTATATTGGATTAGTTGTAGGTTTTCATTTGTTGTGAGCCGCAAACATTCCTTCCACCTTCTCCCCCCATCTTTCGTGTCTAAGTCTACATTTCATTTATTATATATATTTTCTTATAATTTTTCATTGCTTTCAGCATTAATAAGGATGTCATATGTAGCCCCTATTAATCTCCTCTTTTTATCCCCTTCCTTTTTCAAAACTTCCCCTATTTCTGTAGCTATTCCATAATTGAGGGCCATATTCTCCCTTATCCAATTTTTCAGTTGCAGGTACCTAAACATTTCCGTATCTTTTAGTCCATATTTATCTTTTAGTTCCTGATATGAGCATATTGATCCTTGGTTTATGATATCTGCTATTGTTTGGATTCCTAAGATCTTCCATGTTCCCCAACTAAGTTTTGTATTTTGAATCATTATTGAAGGGTTGTTCCATATCTGTATATGTCTTGGAATTTCTATTTCATGTCCTATTTGCTTTTCTATTTTATTCCAGGCATTTAATGTACTGTTGATTATGAAGTTTGCAGTAATACACTTTTGATTGGAGAAAAGGGTGGATAGGTAATTTTTAAGTCTTAACTGATGATTTTCAATATCTATCCATGAGCTTTCATTTGCATTATGTATTATATGGTCAATATAAAACATTTGAGTTGCACGGTGATAGCATTCTAAATTGGGTAGATTTAAACCTCCCTCCTCCTGTGAGTAATACAATAGTTTTCTCTTTAATCTATGAGCTTTATTTGACCAAATGAAGGACGATAGAATTGCATTAGCCTCTTTAAAAAATGCTTTTGGCGGAGTAATTGAAATAGTTTGGAATAGGGTTAGGGTTAAAAATGTTGGCAGCCACATCATCTTAAACAAATTTATTCTACCAATTATATTTATTTTCAGGTCCAACCACTTTTCCATGTCTTTCTTTAGCCCTTTAAGTAATGAAAGAAAGTTGTATCTGTAAAGTTGTGATTTATCTGTGCTGATGTGGCAACCAAGATATTTAATATTCCGTATTTGGACTTTAAAATGTTCGCAGTTTTCCAAATTATTCATGCTTTTATCTATTACTAATAATTAATTTTTTTAATGTTCATTTTATACCCAGATAAAGTAGAAAAATGTGTTAGTATTTCAATTACACTTGGTATGGATGTATTTGCTTTATTTAAGTAAAGTAATAAATCATCGGCATAAAGACTGAGTTTGTATTCACGCTTTCCAATAGTAATACCTTGTATGTTATCTGTCTCTCTTTATTTTTTGAGCTAATGGTTCTATTTCTAATGCAAATAAAGATGGTGATAAAGGGTCTCCCTGGGCTGTGCCTCTATTTAATGGAAATGAGTCTGAGAGAAATCCATTTGTATATACTTGTGCCATTGGTGACTTATAAATTGTCTTAACCATATTTATAAATTCTTCTGGGAAACCATAAACTTCCAGCACTTTAAATAGGTATGCTATCTCAAGCCGATCGAAGGCTTTTTCTGCATCTACAGCCATAAGTGTAAAGTCTATTTTATTTTTCTTTGCATATTGTATTAATGACAAACAAGTTCTAGTATTGGTTCTTAAATCTCTATTCTGTATAAATCCCGTCTGGTTTTGATGAATGATCGCGGGTAAAATTTGGGAGAGTCTATTATTTATAACTTTAGTAATATTTTTTTTATCACAATTAATTAGGCTAATAGGTCTATAATCCGCAGGAGTTTCGCAGTCTCTTCCTGGTTTTGGTATTACAGAGATAGTTGCTTGGTACATTGTTTGAGGGAGTGTATGTTCCTTTTGGGCCGAGTTCACTACTTAAAAAAAGGGGCTCAATACTTGACATAAATGTTAAATAAAATTCGATTGGGATACCATCCATTTCTGGGGCCTTTTTTAAAGGGGATGTTTTAATTGCAGATTTAATTTATTCCCAAGTAATGTCTTTCCTAAGTTGTTCCTTTTGTTCTGCTGTTAGATATTTTAAATTAAGTGATTTAAGGAAGGGAGTGGGGTCTGATTCTTTTAATTCTGATGTATATAGATTCTCGTAGTACACTTTGAATTCATTATTAATCATCTGATTGTTTGTATAGACTAAGTCTAATTTTTTATTGATATGGGTTGTCTCTTAACTACTTTTTTGACTAATGAGGCTAAATGTTTACCTGATTTATTAGCTGAGATATAATCAAGTTTATTTGAATTATGTCTAAAGTCATTAGCTTTTTGTAGTAACAAATTATCCAGATTTAATTTACTTTCTTGAATTTCTGTCAACACAGTACTACTAACTTGGGTTTTATGTTGTTTCTGTAGTCTATTTATTTGTTCGGTCAATTTATTTATTTCCTTATCCAAGTTCTTTTTAGCTGTGAATCCTAGCACTATTCCCCTTATATATGCTTTAAATGTGTCCCATATTATACCAATTTCCGGTCTATTTTCAGGGTTCCCAACATTAACATCAGTTTGAATAAATAAATCAATATGGTTTGGATACAGTGTCACTGCCTGTCAAAGCATGGAACATTGGAAGGGCACATGACATCTCTGGTCCAAGGCATGCAGCTATTTGGTGGTTTGCCAGGTAGCGAAAGCTCTTGCCAGTTCTAAATGCTAGCCACAGTTCACGACCAACAGCTAAGACCACAACATCAATGTCAACAGTGCAAATGAGGGTGGTGGCCATGCTGTGCAGCAGCATATGACTATTAGGGATGAGCGAGTACAGCATTATCTGTATCTGTTAACCATATGAATTATCTGTATCTGTATCTGTACTCGGAGTGGGCGGGGCCTACCCCGGAAGTGGGCGGGATTTAACCCGGAATTGTCCTGACATGAGCGAAGTTTTAACCGGTATGTTCTTTTAAGCATGCAATTGATATGGGTTGATCAGAAATTGTTATTTATTGCTGATTAGAAAAGTATTTACAGGACAGCATCAGCATTGGAAAAAAAAAACTCTGACGACCGGCAGGGAGAGGGAGAGCGAGAGAGTGTGTGTGTGTGTGTGTATGTATGTGTGTAGCTTGATTTCCAATATTTATACCACTACTAGCTTTATTTTTTCACAAAATACAGCAAGAAAGTGTCGGACACCGTGCGTGAAGTAAAAAAAAACTGGTTAGAGCCAGGCAGCCAGATGACGGTTAAAAAAAGAAAAAGAAAAAAAAAAATCTCCGACAGGCAGAGACGCAACGCGAGTCGGCACCACGTCTGAACGAACCCGCGTTTACCAGAACTCTACTGGTTCATAAGTAAGTACCAACCTAACTAATAACAAACCTGAAGCTGAAGAAACCCTAAACATTAACGGAAAACGACCCGCGAACCTGAGTGACTGAGGGAGGGACAGAGAGCTGTTCTGTGTGTGAGTGATCAAAGCGACACAACAACACATCTGCATTGTGTAGGGGAGGGGCGCTGTAGCCTATCACAGAACGCTGACACAGTCAGCTACCCAATGAGGATTTTCATTCAATCCGAGCACAGATATTGACTCGTATTACTCGTATAATACTCGTACTTGTGACAAATGTATAACCGCACATATGTATCAACAGGCTGTAATATATACACATAGCCACTAGGGAATAGAAATAAATATATAAGTTGTATTAACCGCACCTGGCCACCAGATGGCAGCACACATAATACACTGGGGGCGGGCGCTCAACACTAGCCAATCAGAGCATAGTATGCGTCATAGAGGCCACGCCTGCCCAGGTACTACCAAACCACACATCTGGGGGAAGAGCAGAAATCCCCAGGCAGCGTATCTATTAGATATCCAGCTAAGGGTAGCTCCACACGTGAACTATACATACCTCTCCTTTTGCTTCATAGATAATATACCTAAAGCTAAACAAATAAAGTGAGTTAAAAGCGATCCTGTGTCGGGGGGCCTTCTTCCTCAAAGAACATCACTACATACTCGGCAAAAGTGCTTTATCCGTACCGGATACTCGTTTCAGCCAAGTATCCGGCTCAACTCTAATGAGTATCAACTTCTTCATAGCTGCATGGGGCCAGGGTGTGGAGATCCTGCAGTCGCTGTGCAGCCTTCAAATCAGTGAGGACAACTTCCTTGTCTTCCTCACATGATGCCTGAAAGAGGACCTTGGACAGGAAACTGAATAGTTCTGTCTTGAAGGTGTCAACCCACAGAAAGGTCTGCCCTTCCCAACCACACGTCTCCTTACACCCTTTCCGCACTTGGCTCTTGATGTGCCTTTCAGGGAGTCATCCTTGTAAGTATCCCAAATGAGGTCCACACGTGACACACTGCGCAGCTGAGAAGAGATATATGGGAGGAATACCTGCTGGGCATATTCATCAAATGTCTTGGCACCTGCTGGCTTCATCATCTGAATGATGGCAGCTCCATCAGGAACTACACAGGTAGCATCAGGGGCTTTAGTCTTAGCTGGAGACAGGTCCTCCAGGCATGTCAGAAGGTCACTCTTGGTCCCAAGTCGTAATCTTCCTCCATCGGAGAGTGCTGGTGGCCATGCTTGGTTCTTATGCTGAAAGAATAATCTGCAATCTCTTTGCTGTCAAGAACAAGCAGGTCTTCGCTTTCCTCTTTGAATGGGTTGCCCAGTTCTTCCATTCCATTGACGAGTGAATAGACATCTTTCCTAAATGCTTTCTGCACACTTGCTGTCTGATCATGGTGGAGCACCTCATCTCATCTTCCCTTGAGCTGGTGTGCATGTTGCAGCTGTGCAAGTCCTCAATCAGCGCTGCAACCTCAGGGCCAGCTACCATCCACCGCCTGAGGGCACTAGGGTTGTCTGTAAGACCTACCGCCCCTCCATCACTCTTGATGCAAGCATTATTCTGCTCATCTGGGTGTCTTGTTGGTAGTTCAGTCATGTCATGGAGATGAACTGGGATCCAGCGGGCATAGTTGGTATGGACCACAGCAAAGAACCAGGGGATGAGTTCTGTCAGAGCATCGATGTACATGCTGAAGGAGGACTGCCGCAGGGATCGCACATAGACCAGTAAACACAGCTCCAATGCCATGACTGTTGCCCAGTACTGGAATTGAGGGCGGCTCTCTTCCCTCTTTGAGCACCATTGTCAAACCCCAAAGGCTCATCATTGCAATCTTTTGAAACTTAAAAATGCGCTATTAAGTGTCTATAATCAGCACAAGTGATTTCATTGCTTATTATTAATATTATTGAAATTACATAGTTATGTGTACAGTGATATATTGGGGAGGACAAATTATATTTTTCCCACAATGGGTGTTGTGTCCCCGTCCCCCCTGGGATTTTCGCCTATGCTACTAGTTGTACTATATTTATCAATGGGACGTCAACATTCTACATAAGTATAGGTATGTTACTTATGTGCTTCTGTACTTTTCTAAAAAAAAAAACAATGTTTGCTCTAGTATCTGACAAAATAATACTACGAGTATTGTTTTTACTGATTCACGGCACTATATAATAAGATAATGAAATGACCAATTACTTTGTAAAGGTCCATAGAATGTGAGTGAGTATTTTATTTGGTTCTCAGGGCTACTAGGATCTAGATTATGTCCTGTTATTGCATGTGGGTCCAATGGGATAAGAAAGTTTGACCAACCGCTGGTGGCCATTTTGAAAAATGGCTGCCACGGCCACCAGGGTGCAAGTTTGGGATGGCCCAATATTGAGTTTTGTTCCCAATATATCTATCAACACATCTGCCAAATTTGGTGCTTTTATCACAAAATGAACAATTGTTATGCAATGTTGAGTTATGCCGTCCCACTATAAAAAAGAATAGGAATAACAGAATAAAATTGACTAAAATAAATAAATAAATAAATACAACATCAGTTAAAAGCCAAATTAAATAGGTGGGTCTTGAGCCTATTTTTAAAAATATCAACACTCTCTGCGGCCCTCAGGTCCTCTGGCAGGCTATCTCACAGACGGGGGCCATAGTACTGAAAAGATGCCTCACCGTAGGTTAGTGTTTTAACTTTGGGGATTATTAATAGGCCAGTGCCGGAGGATCGAAGGGCGCATATGGTAGGGAGAGTTCATATGGTAAAAGCAATTCTGAAAGATAAGAAGGTCCAAGACCCCTAAGACATTTAAAAACCATTAAAAGGACCTTAAAATCAACCCTAAGACACACAGGGAGCCAATGCAGTGATTTTAAAACCGGTGTAATATGTGCCCGCTTTCTGGTCTTCGTCAGCACACATGCTGCAGAGTTCTGTAAAAGTTGTAAACCTGAGATATTTCTTTTTGGAAGACCAGAAAGCAGGGCATTACAGTAGTCAATACGACTGGAGATAAAAGCATGCATTAGTGTCTCCGTGTTAGTACGAGAGAGAAAGGGGCAGACTCTGGCTATGTTCTTTAAATGGTAAAAACCTGTTTTTGTTACATGTTACATATGTGGAATAAAATTGAGCTCAGAGTCAAAGATGACGCCCAGATTCTTTACCTGATCGGATGGATTTAAAGACAGTGTTTGACGTTTTAATAAAAGTTTCTCTCTCTGCACCTTAGGATCAATAATTAAAACCTCAGTCTTGCCCTGGTTGAGCTGTGAGGAGTTTTCTGTCATCCAGGAATTGATGTCTAAAATACATTAGAAAGGGCATCAATTGGCCCTGTGTCATCAGGGGACATGGATATGTACAGCTGCGTGTCGTCCACATAGCTGTGAAAATTGATACCATGCCCCCTGATGACATTTCCCAGAGGGAGCATGTATAAATTAAAAAGTACAGGACCTAAAATTGAACCTTGGGGCACACCACATTTAATTTCATGAATCTTTGAGGAGCATGAGTCCAAACCTATGAGAAATTTTCTATCCGTGAGATAAGAACTAAACCATTGGAGGACAGTACCAGAGAGGCCGACCAGGTGTCTTAGTCTGTTTAAAAGAATCGGGTGATGTACTGTATCAAAGGCAGCGCTTAGATCCAGTAGCACAAGGACTGTAAGCTTGTGTGAGTCCAAGTTGCACCTAAGATCATTAACAATTTTCAATAGTGCAGTCTCTGTACTGTGGTTCGTCCTAAATCCAGATTGAAATTTCTCAAAAACAGAAAGGTTACTTAAAAAATCATTCAACTGAATAAAAACAAGTTTTTATAAAATGTTACTTAAGAATGGTAAGTTGGACACTGGTCTATAGTTATTAAGAACATTAGGATCCAAATTGTTCTTCTTAAGAAGGGGTCTCACTACTGCCGTTTTAAGGGCAGCAGGGAAAGTACCCGTCTGAAGAGAATGATATTCAAGAGCTCATCTTCAAAGAATCCATAAAACGTTTTAAAAAGTGATGTGGGAATAGGATCTAAAAGGCAAGTTGTTGGTTTTACTTGGGGGGGAAAACTCTACCAAGCATCTCTGCATCAACCAGGGCAAAACTGTCCAGTGTTTCCTCGGTTAAAAACAAGCATTCTAAGGTATTAAAAACAGTATTTTGATTAGATGAAATAGAGGATCTTATACAATCAATTTTGCCCCTGAAGTGGTCTGCAAAGTCCTCACAAAGGGAGTCTGTAGGAGAGTTTTGATATCTGTTAAAATCAGGGTTGATTAGAAGATAAATAGTATTAAATAGGATGTTTGGGTTATTTTTATGATCAGTGATTATGTTGGTAAAATAGCTATTTCTTGCATTCCTGAGAGCATTGTTGTAACTTTTTAATTGCTCACGGTATATTTGTTGATTAATTGTTCATTTATTTTTCCTCCATTTCCGTTCAGCTACCCTGCAATTTCTTATCAATTTTTTGATCTCATTTCTCCACGGGGCTGTCGGTTAGGCAGTACTTTCTTGGTGGTTAGAGGAGCTACGAGATCAAGTGTTGATTCCAGTTTCTTAGTAAAATGTTCAAAAATAAAATCGCAAGGTGCAGGTGCAGTAGCTGAGGAATGCTTACCCAAGATTTCAATAAAATTTGCAGCCACTTCTGAGGTAATATAGCGTTTCCTGACTGTTCGTATGAAGCAGACAAACACTTACCTTCCTTGATCACCTGATTTATCTGCATCATATACATATCATGTGAATTTTGTTCTTCGTAGCTTTCCATTGTAACACGATACACTGAGGACAGAGGGGTTGCACACCATTATCCTGCTTGACCCTTGGTATCTCTCTCTAACTTACATATATTTACGTATACACAATGAAACACACATTCTCACCATAATTTATCTTTGCTTCAGTATCACAGGCCTTCTGTTTTCGATTGTAATTGTCGATTTTACCCTTCTTTTGCATACTGCAGTCCTCTGGAAATACAAAGTCGGTACAAAAATATTCAGCTTTTAAGTGAAATTACATGAAACTAGGTAAAAACTTGTAACGCTTGTAAACACTTGTAAACGCTCAAGGTACGTGTCCACAAGATCTGCCATTTCCACGCATCCCATTCATTGTGTATGTGAGCAGTCCTGCAATGCATTCTGGTAGCGTGGCATTGAGTTTTTGGCACACCCCTTATTTGCATGAAGTTGAGTTCTCGTCTACTTGATGCAAATCCAGGGCGTCCGGCGATACTCACCGCCTCTGGAAACTCCTGAAAAACCTTTAAACTAACCATTGTCGATCTAAAATAAAGACAGATTCAGCCACTGCATGGCTTATTTCTCACCTGAAATGTTTTCTATTTAGCTGTTATATTAGATAATTTGTGAGGCGGCCACCATGTTGGTCCGGTTTGAAATCTGAAAGCAGACGGTTCATAACGGAAAGCTTTTGGCCAATCACGTGCAGCCAGAAAGTGTTTGCACAGGCTGTATATATATATATATATATATATATATATATATATATATATATATATATATATATATACACACACACACACACACACACACACACAATATAAAATGTATTTTAGTACATGTTTGCACCCCTAGTATCTTACAGGCCAGTAGAGGCCACTGTACCTTCTCCTACATAGTGGAAAGGGAGGGGTGAGGGGTATTCAGTTGGTTGCAATATGCAACCTCACCACTAGATGCCACTAAATCCTTCACACTGCACCTTTAAACCTGCACTATGTACCTTTTCTACTGCAGCTTTTTACCCCATTCAAAAATATCTGAAAGAGAAAGTTTCTCAAGAATAAAACACACCCATCCAGGGGTTTAAATGATTTCAGTTTAACCCAATAACATATCTTATTTGACAATCCAATAAGCAGGTTTCGTGTCTGGTGTTCCACCCGCATAGTTATGGGCATGATCATTTGGAATCCATTAGTCCTACTATGTTATAGCAGAACTTCTGGGGGAGACGGCACAGAGCCTGGGCTGGAAACTAACAACTGCAAGGGATGAAGTTATGCCTTGTTTCCTGTTTCATTACGGAGATGTTCTACTGATCGTGATCCCCTTACAAGTCTGATTTGTGAGACTGTGGGCATTAAGTTAATCAAAACATTTACATTGTTTACCTTCGGCACATGTGCATACATCTTGCATATCATCTTGACAGATTCTACGTATTTGTCCTTGCTCTCTAACTGGATGGTAAAATGTCACACACTGTTTTGCTGTAATGACAAAAAATGGGAGAGATTTGTTTGCAATGCAGCACTTAATAAGATCAGAATTTTTATACATGCATGCATATTTTTTTACATATGCTTATACACACACAATTTATGTGTTTTCATATGTGTATACATAGTTATGTGACAACTATATGACAAAGCAGTGGGTGGTTTTGTAGAGTTTTGGTACTCACGATCATAGTACTCATAGATAGATACGGCTGCTGGTTCTAAGACACCAACTCTCATTTGCTGTCGGATCTTGAAAGCCACTTCCTCTCGCTGTTTGTGCGACACCTGAAGAGAGCAAACAAAAAGGTTGTAACTAGGTAGTTGTGTAGATAGGGTGATAATGTGGTCATATGCACAATGGGGAAAAGTAAAGTGGCTTACCTTGTCCAGGTAAATGATAAGAGAGCCTCTGTCTGACAGAACTTTGTTCATTTCATACTTTGAAATGGTTCTGTCAACATTGTTGGACAACTACATGCACACAAACACGTTACTGCAATGTATTCACAGGTCTTGTTATTGTTTAACACATTACAAAAATGACTTACTTTGTCGAGATCCGCTACATCAGAGGTATAACCAGTAAGCAAACCAATATCCAAGATTGTCATGCCTGCATCTTTGTCCATATCCCTATACCTGGAAAAAGAGTTATATGTATAGCATGTATCGAATAATAATGCACGCCGCGGGGGCTAAGAAAGGGTTTGCCTCCGCAAAGTGCATTATTTTTTGATACATGCACACCTCATTGTCCCATACATTTATATAATAAACTACTGGTATTACCTTCCAAATAAAAATAAATTAACAAATCGTGGTAAGTCTACTTACAACATCTCTACTTTAAGCGTGTATGCATTTCCATCCCCAGCTATTTGTTCCAGAAGACAAGCAAAGGATGAACAGAACATTAAAATGGTAGGATGAAATTAAATAGTACATCTTAGTAATGTGTATTGTGTAGGCCTACTGCCACATTTTGCTGCATCTGTGTATTTAACATTTACACAAATATAACTGTTCAGAAAATACAAAAATGCCATTAAAACCCTAATAATATACTTAATCATAAGGAAGGAGAGGACACATTTTCCAAGAAAAATTAAAATGATGTGAAGACATTCAGACAGATAGAAGGTAGATCAAAATACTGGAAGTGAGACATTGACCAGTTCACCTGTTTTAGACATTGACACATTGAGTTCAAATCTCTCACAGTTGTTCAACTTTGTGTGGGCTGTAGGCCGTGCATAATACAGTGACACTACCTGAATACACACACACGCACACACACAAACATATTATTACTTATGTATTTGATATAAATATATACTTATTTCAATGTTCGTATGTTATTTTAAAATAATATAGTATCAATGACCAAACAATATAGCAATGCTAAAACATGTATTTATATTTATTCCCATTTGTAGGATTTACAATACAAATATCAGCCACCCTATGCCCCGTAATACATACTTCTTAATTGCAATATAATTATATACAAATATTGAAAAATATGTAAGCATAAATATAAAAAATCCTCACTGATACAGTAGCTTCACCTGTTCCTTTGGCCGTTATGTTCACGTCCATGTTAATGGAGTTCTGGAGCTGTTGACATTCAGACATATATAAATAAATGAAACCCTGACCTTAAATACAATTTATAATGTTTCCACCTTTTATAAAAACTATTTATGATATATTTATGATATATATATATATATGATATATATATATCTCCCCCGTCGGTCGTAGGTCTGGGCAGTGGCGCCTGCACGGGCTTACCTGGGCTTCAGCCCGGGGCCTCGGCCAATCAGGGGCCTCTTATTATATAAATATATATTTATATAAATAAATAAATATATATATAAATATATATTTTAAAAAAGATGATAAACGTCCGTATTCGCGGTGTCATTACTGCCCCCCCCCCCGTCAACAATCGCGCACCTCTCCCCCTCCGGTCAACAATCGCCCCCCCCCATTCAAATGAGCCATTCTAATCTAGATTAATCTAGATTAATTCCAAGATTACAGTTAGATTAATCTAGATTAAAGAAATTAATCTATGCCCAACACTAATATATATATATATATATATATATATATATATATATATATATATATATATATATCATATGAATGCCTATTGGAAAAATAGAAAGCAGTAGCTATTGTAAAGTGAAAAAAGCTATGTTTATTTATACTTACCCTAGTAGTTCTAGTCTGAAAGGCATTCTGCTTGTTGAATACGTAACTAGGTACTTCAGAGCGACCTGGTACTTGAATCTCTATCTCCATTTCATTTTGAACATTACTTGCCATCACCCAATACTCTGCAAGTGCCTGATACACCATGGTTGTTGACTGGACATAAAAGAAAAATAACAAATAAATTATAAACTATTACTTTTTATTATTAGCATTCTCATTCTTCACATTGATATGAGATTATACCTTGTTATCACCAATTGCTATGAATTGATACGTTTTTTTTGTCTGAAAAGTGGAAACTTTTTGGCCTCACAGAACAAATAAAACATGTTTTCTCATCTGACATATATCCAGGGGTGCACATAACTGGTACGCAAGTACGCATGCGCGCCCATAATCAGCGATGCGTAACGTCACTTGTGCCACTACAGCGCTTTTGCGTAACTCACCATCAGGTCATCAAAATAAAACTACACGTGTATCTTGTACTACTTCTGCGTTTCCCCACCTGCAAAAAAAGGCAAACGGAGCCGCAGCGCTGTGTGCCCTGTGCACCGCGCGCACACTGGAGAACTGCGCAAAATCAGCTGATCCGTTACTGTGAGACATCCGTGCTCATCCGTACTGTGAGACATCCGTTACTCGCTCCGTGGCAGTGACGGACTGGACTGGACCCCCCCCGTCAACAACTCCACCCGCGGTGGAATCGCCTTTATCATTATCGAAACGACGCTACGTGTGGAGTGCGTACCGAACACCATCTCCTGGTACTCAAATGAGTAACTCACTAAAAAAGTTATGTGCACCCCTGCATATATCATCAAAAGACCAAGACACATATTGAAAGACAAAACAGACAGATGTTTATAGCAGGATGTGTGACTAGGGTGTAAACAAACAAAATAATGTGTGAATCATGATCATCATTGTGTCATCCATCTTCACACAAGGTAAGTTTGTGTTACATGTCTTGAGACTAACTGAATAAATATTATCAGTGCACAGAGTTCCAATTTGACAATCTGCAATCCCCAATGGATTGTGGATACACTCAGTACGTTTACATGACACTCAAGAAGGTCGACTTATTGGCTTAGTCCAACTATGATTGGATTACTAAGATGCATGTATACACCTTAGTCTAGCTATAATCGAATCGAATTGGCTTACTCATAGTCGAGTTAAGACCCCTAGATAATGTGATTCATAGTCGAGCTAAGCGTGCATGTAGCCAATCGAATTGGCTTATGCGTTGATTTGCGTTCTGCGCATGCTCGAGATCTTTTCCCGGGGCCATGAGCCGGAAGTAGAAGGAGACGATAGTCGTGTTGTTGTTGTTGTTGTTGTTGTCACCGACGTCGGATAAGGGATAACAAGAAACGGCGATTTATTTAAAAAGGTGGCGCAGAAGATGGAGGAAGCCGGTGAATGTAGTTACCCCCTATAAGAATTGTGTCCCGGCCGCGGGAGCGCGCATGGCATGCATTCATTAAAGGTGGAAGCACACGGACACTACGCTTCCATTTCACCCAAGGCTGAATTAAAAGTACATGTTTTTCTAAATGTGGGTCATCAACGAGGTTGTAAAGTAGTAACTTCGGGCACATCTGTCAAAATAAATGTTTTTTTCTCCCGACGTGTTTATGATCTTTATTCATTCATTGCGCCGCGGCGGGGAATGTATACGGACGGGCGGCGGAGGCGGAAAAATATGTTTTCAGCAGACAGCTGTCAACTAACTTTGGGTCGGCGATTTATTTAAAAAGCTGGCGCAGAAGATGTAGTTACCCCCTATAAGGAGTGTATCATCATCAACATGCATTCAGTACACACTACTCTTCGATTTAACCTAAGCCTGAATTAAAAGTCCATGTTTTTCTAAATGTTGCTCATCAACGAGGTTGTAAAATAACTACGATCTTTATTCATTCATTGCGTCGCGGCCGAACTGACGGCGGTATTCTCTGATATTGTGAATCTTACAGACTGCGTCGGGTTCTCCGACTCTCTGGTACTTCCACAACAAGTAAAGACTCCTAGTCGGGTTTATCTCGCCCATGGGGAAAAGGAATTGGGGGAAATTAACTTTGGCTTTGACTCTCTGAAGTCCAGACTGAAACGCGACATGGAGGAGAAAGCGATGTTTCAGCAGACAGCTGTCAGTTCACTTCGGGTCCATATCATTTCTCCGACACTCCGCTCAGCTGTCAGTTCCGAAGTGAACTGACAGCTGTCTGCTGAAACATCGCTTTCTCGAATGAGTTTGTTGTTGCTGGTGACGTAAAGAGGTCAACCGGTGGCTCTATTAGCACTAGTTGAAATGGGCACAGCGCCACCTATCGTACCGGGGCATGACACTCTTTGGCCAATGAATCGATTTACTCACCGCCATGTATACGCGGACAATTGCAGTTGTCCAATTGAGGAGCATAGTCGAGCTATGGCTTTAATCGAATTTAGCTGTGCATGTAAACGTACTGACTGACTTCTGAGTTTGCACAGCTGTTGCTAAATCTTCAGCCTGATAGAGCTAGATACATTTAAACCTGGCAGCCCAGCAGAGGCCCTGATGCAGATGCCATGTCTACAAGGGCATCCTGTAGCCAATTTAATGAGAGGGACCTTGAAGAGTCTGCCAGTACCCCTAGGGATGATTCCTAGCCAAGTGGTCCTAGCTTAACTGAAGGCTCAGATACCAGTCGGGACAACGTTAAGTTGGTGGTCCGCACGTTTAGGGCTTGATGAGCCCTCAGTAATGCCTGCCCAGATAAGCACCTTGCCACAATGCCATGCAATGGATGATTATCTGATTAAATGCTATGACACTGCAGCTCGCATGGGGCGTCTTGGGCACACACTTTTCCACCTTATGTTGGCCCTTTCACAATCACTCCAACTTCCCACCGTGAACCCCTCCACCCAGAGCCTCAGTGATACTTCACTGCAAACTTTTATTTCATGACAAGGGAACTTTTGGGTACGCTTATGGGTACCTTAACACTGACTCGTCGCCAGGTGTGGCTAGCTCAGTCTCCCTTAACTGTGCCATGTAGGTCCCAGGTGAGTTGTTCGGTCCCACAGCACAACAGCCATATTACAGATGCCTGGGTTTTGGCCACTCTATCCCAGGGGTACAAAGTCCAATTCCGCCACCGGCCCCCACCCTTCAACAGGGTCAAAATGACCACTGTACGAGACCTCGCAAGATATCTGGCCCTCAGCCAAGAGATATCAAACCTCCTAAAAAAAAGAGGCAATCGAGACTGTAAGTGAAGTGACACAGCTCAATGGGTTTTATTCAGCATATTTTCTGATCCCAAAAAAGGAAAGCGGGATACGTCCAATACTGGATTTGAGAGAACTAAATCAGTTTTTAAAGATTTTACTATTCCACTTGCTACACACAACAGATGTTCTCCATGCTGTCACAGGGGGGGACTGGTTCGCATGCATCAACCTAAAAGATGCATACTTTCATGTGCCAATTGCACCGTAGCACAGGAAGTACTTCCGCTTTGCATTCATGGGTCAGGCCTACCAATTCAGAGTGCTGCCATTCGGCCTCTCATTAGCACCTTGTATATTCATGAGATATGCAAGTGCTGCCTTGTCCCCCATATAGGCCAAGGGGATGTGTATCCTACCTTACTTGGACTGATGATCTGTGCCCGAACACGGGACCAGGCAACCAGTGATACAGAAGGTTTTATTGCCCATGTGGCCAGGTTGGGCCTCACGTTGACCTACAAAAAGAGTTCACTCATGCCCACACAGGAGAGGCTGTTCATTGGCATTACCCTAGACTCACAAAGTATGAAAGCCTCCCATTCTCCACAATGGGTGGAAGATATCCTGCTACTCCCGCACTTTCAGAAAGGCCGTACTTTACAATACGGCTTCCTGCTCCAACTAGCTGGCATGTTGGTGGCAGCATTGGTAGTGGTGCCGTTGGGGTTACTGTCCATGCGCCCCCTTCATGTGTGGATAAACGGTCTCCACTTGGATCCAAAGTGGCACAAGAACAGGAGAATGAAAGAGTCCACTCAGTGCCTCCTTGCTCTGCAACCATGGAGGAACAGAACATGCCTTGCCCAGGGGGTCCCCATGGGCATGATTCCTTCTCATCGGGAGGTGGTGACAGACACCTCACGCCTTGGATGGGGAGTGGTGTGGGGCAGCATACATACAGCAACACAGGGTAGTAAGAGGGGCTTGGAGCCCACATGAGAGGAAAGATCACATAAATGTGCTCATACTACAGGCTGTACAACTGGCATTGAAGCACTTTCTGCCCTTCCTTCCTACACAGACATGTATGGTCAGACAGCATCGGTTGTATACCACATAAACCACCAGGGGGGCACATTATCCAGGAGACTGCACTGAGGTATGCAACGTGAGCTGCCATGGGACTACACTCACGTTGCATACCTCAGTGCAGTGTACCTTACAGGAGTACAATACAGGGTGGCAGACTCCTTGAACCGCCAGATATCACCACCAGGGGAATGGTGGTTCTCCTCTTGCTCGGTGCCCATTATTACTTTTTACAGTCACTTCTCAATAAGAACCTGCTAGCATTGACCCTGAAGGTTTATGTGGCTGCCATTTCATTCCTATCATGCAACCATTGGTAACCAGAACATTGGGTCATATAGTCTGGTGATCCGCTTCCTGAAAGGGGAGCAGCGGAAAAGACCCCTGCAGACATTACAAGCACCCTCATGGGATTTGCCCTCGGTACTATAAGCGCTCTGTGGACCTCCGTTTGAGCCCCTGGAACAGTCTAAAATAAAATGGGTGTTGGCCAAGATGGCATTTCTTTTAGCAATAGTCTCGGCAAAGCAGCTGAGTGAGTTACACGCCCTCTCTATCAGTCAGACATACATATGCTGGAAAGCGGATGATTTGGGGTCATATTGTGGCCTAACCCCTCATTTTTACCTAAGAGGGCTTCACCCCTCCATGTCAACCAGGCCATTGAATTGGCTACATACAGCCCCACACATATGTAGGTTGAAAAGGATGGCCAAGCACAGCTTTTTGGTCAACTCCAATCGCTCAAATTATATGTTCATGCGACAGCTGCATTCTGTGGTCGGATGCACTTTTTGTTTGCCATGGGGGGCCTAGAAAGGGTCTAGCTGTTGGCACAGAGGCTTTCTAAATGGGTTGTGGAAACAATCACTTGTGCATACAGGGCACAATGGCTCCTGTACCCCTTATTATCAGAGGTCATTCAACTAAGAGTGTCTCCACATCCTGGGCTGCATTGAGAGGAGTACCACTGAATTGTGCTGCAGGTACCTGGGCTTCACCATGCACCTTTGCATGGTTCTACAGGGTAAATGTGGCAGCTTCACAAGCCTTTGCTGCAGCAGTGCTGCCAGGACCACCAACCTGTCCACAGTGAGGTCAGGGTGGATTCTTTGTGACTATGTTGGCATAAGTCATCTATAATTATGCACTGCCTCTGGTGGTCAGGAGGAATGAAATAGAATGAAAGTTACGCATGTAACTACGGTTCTATGAATTCTGGCTTCTCAGTCACTCAGAATCTAGAATGGCGATATAATTTTTTTGAGGGAATGATGACAGGATGAAACCAGTCCTATAGTAAGGGGAGGGGCATCGTGGGTCACTAATGACTGTGCGTATACATACTTGATCTACGCGTCCGCTTGGAGGATATTATCCAAAAATATGCACTGCCTCTGGCGGTCACCCAGAATTCATAGAACCGTAGTTACATGTGTAACTTTTGATTTGAATGAATGCATTTTACCTGAGTGGAATCATAGCCTCCGCCCACGCTCATCTGAGTGTTAAGCCATTTGACAATTTGGGCTGCATCCTCAAATTCCTTTAATCAGATAACAAAATCAAAAATCTCAGTTATACAGGCATATTGATCAAACAGCATTGTTAATGAATAATGTGAATCCAGACTAAATTCTTGAATATTCAAATACCTGCGCGAATACATTCACAGACGATTGTGGGTGACAGAAGGCTGTGAAGGATACACCAGTTGCTTCCTTCAAATGTGTCCAAACAATGGCTGCATCTCTTGGCTGTATATGAAGGGTCCTTTACATTGGGACAATCTTCAATGATGGAGCAGCCAAGAAATGCAGTCTACGACAGGTGCAGCTTTGCGACAGTTGTTTTTTATGCAAATGAGCTGTCACAGGGTTAACCCTCTCTTGCTGCCTTTTGTTTGCCTATCTTTGCAGGGAGCGAGTTGGCGGAGCTGAGAGGGTCGCCAGCTGATGTGGTGCACCTTTGCAAGTTTGGCCTGCAGGCTTCATGAGGTTTACCAAATCAGCCACTCTCTCTCTTTTCCCACACAGGCCGGATGGCTTTTGGTTTTAGTTCCTTTTGGTTTGGTTTTGTGCCTTTTGGTTTTGTAGTTATTTGTACCTTTTGGGCTTAGTCATATGTTTGGTTTTATGTTGGGTTTACACCCTAAAACATCCCTACAGCCCACTTTCCACTCATCCATACACTACACACACCACTGATGTACACACACATATATATATATATATATATATATATATATATATATATATATATATATATATATATATATATTAGTGATGGGCATAGATTAATTTGTTTAATCTAGATTAATATTACTGTAATATTGGAATTAATCTAGATTAATCTAGATTAAAATGGCTCATTTGAATTCTGTCAAAGGCATTCATAATATGTGTATGCTACCTAAATAATGACTAAAAGTAAGTCTTTGGGAACGGGTTTCTCAAGCCAGGTGGTGCATTAGACCAGGGGCTCATCTCCTGTTTCCAAAATGCATCACAAACTGCTTGAGAAAGCTGTTCTACTATGATAATTGGTGATGAAAATAAATAATGTTCAATAAGATTTACTTGTGTTTAACCCCAACCCTAACTGTTTATTCAGTTAAACATGAATTTTGAACGGTAGGCCTACATAAGAGGTCATGATGAACTGTTTACAGTGAGTAGCTTTGTGTCAATCAGTCCAAGCTCTATTTCTCCTTCTTCCACCGACCGGGCAGGAAGTGAAATAGTAAAAGCCATAGAGCATCCGGTCAATTTTCAAAATAAAAACACCCTCCCGATCGAACAAATGGTTGTCATTTATAACTGACTTTGTCTATAGGCTACAGCACAACACATTAGGACATAACAACAATAAACAACACTAAATACATAGACGCAATACAAGACGTGCAGTCTTGTAGTTCTCGCGTGATCCCGCGAATCCAGCCGCCTCGCAACGCTAGCTGCCGTTACGCGCCCGGTGGGGATTGACGCCGGGCAGAAGACGCAGCCGTTCCGCGGCGCTTACCTTCCTTGGTGGAAATCCGGTATAGACCCAGCTCCCAACCCAACTTTGAGAATAGATTAACAGCGTGTGTGTGTGTGTGTGTGTGTGTGTGTGTGTGTCCGAGAGGGCTGCTCTCCTGAAGATTCACATTCAGAACGTTCATAACTTGTAGTCCTGCATTTTTAAACCAGTCGTTACAGTTCAGTTAGAGTAAGGTACCGAAAAAAGTATCGTTGGATACCGAGACCGAACACCAGGTACCGGCACCGGCACCGATATCGGTTCAGATGTGAAAGGTACCCAACCCTACTAGACACACGGGACTCATACCGGTGATCGCGGCTTTAGTTCCCCGTATCTGATCGCTGTAATTCGGAGCGTGAATATCGGTTGAATATCTAATATCTTTCTAACTTTAAAAAACACTTTAGTATTGTTTAAAACGATAGTCACACATCCCTCGTAACTACGCCGTGAAGGTGAACCCTCCCGGACTCCGCTATTAACATGAACCACTCTGCCGGAGGAGCCGCACATCCACACGCACCGGACACCAAAATACAAACAAACATGTTTTCCATTTGCTTGCTTTTAAATAAAGTTATGTGCAGTTATACGGTAAATACGATTATTAAAAGTGTTGGTCCATGCCGTTAATAGGCGGCCCGCTTCATGGGCCGCCTATTAACGCCCCCCCCCCCCCCCGCCGACGATATCATCGTCCATCACGATGTTTTACTGTAAACATCAGCAACTGCCAATTTAAGGGCCATCGCCCAACCCTAGCTTCTAGGTTCCTCGCGTGCCCGCTTGCGCGTAATCAAATGTTTCAAGTGGGTTTGTTGTTTCTTTCTTCTTTTCTACTTTTCTTCTTCTACAAGGGCCAATTAAAATGCTCATCACCACCAAGTGGTCAGGGTGTGAAATGCAATCTGTCAAAATGACGGACGGCCCTCAGATTTTTCCGTCACCGTTTTAAAAAAACGGTCAATGACGGAAAATATTCGGTTAACGCGACCCCTGATATATATATATATATATATATATATATATCTACGGTATATATACAGATTACATGTTTTATTCTTACATTGTTTCTAATAAATATGTAACTTTATCCTTTTAATCATATGTGGACTCCCTCTTTGTTATAATTAATGAGCATGGTCATAACACATCTAACACGTGTCCGTCGATGGATTTCCAGCAGAAAATAAATGTCTGAATTCCCCATATACTTATTTCCTAAACAGTGTACTGTGTAGTGTTGACTATAGGGAATAGGGAATGAGGGAACAAGTAAGCCAATGTGAACAGAGTTTAAGTGTCCCAAAAGAGCGATGCTTACCTTAACCTTGACCAGAGCTAAAAGAGCATAGGATGTGGCCTCCAGTGTGAAGAGATGATGATTGGCCACTGGCCAGTGTGTAGAGTCTGATGAACACAGAGTAGACAAGACAATAATAAATATTACTGATGGCCACCAATATATTTCTATAACGTTTTGGACAGGAGTCGGAAAAACCTTGGGATGCAAATTTGTAGAGGATCGTCTTGTTGAACTTGTTTTTGTTGGCAACTGCCAGTGCATAGGATACCATGGCAACAGCATATGTGTTTTTGACGGTTGATAGACGCCCTTCCAGGAAACGAACAGCTTTGTTTATGCTTTCTGTCATGGTCTGGACACATGGGTATGACAATTCTTTAAGACCAAGTAATTAATGCATGATTTCAAAGCAAACAACAAAATAAAATAAAAATTCACACTGAGAATGATTGTAAACTGCACATGTTTCAGTTGATAATACATTATTGCTTTTCATTATTGACATAATTCTTTACCTTGAATTTGAAATACTATGTTGGAGATATTCAATATGCCAATGGTGATAGCAAGGTTTACCAATGTGTTGCTTTCTCATCAATTACATAATATCGCAACAAAAACCTAGACATAAACTCTCTATTTCACTTACCCTCATACTTCATTTTTTCTAAAATGTTTTTAAAATGTGTTTCTGTGAGATTGTGGGATACATATAGGTAGGAGGGAAAAACAAGGACAAAGAGAGAGGTAGTGGTACAAAAACAAATGTGGTAAGATATGTGTGACTCACAGTAACACTCTCACCACAGATTGACAGTGCTTCCTGCATGGAAATGAGTGAGAACGCAGTCAAGGTCTCAATGTCCATGGCACGCATACCCCCCTACATATACACAAAAGTGAGAATGCAGCCAAAATCATTCATTAATCATTGATAACCAACTATATATATATATATATATATATATATATATATATATATATATATATATATATATATATATACCATGGTCGGCGTGAATACTCGATTCTGATTGGCTGGCAGGTGTAGGTTAAAAAGTGTTAATGTACACCTAGGAAAGACGTTCGGGTCAAATTGCCTGATTACAGTTAGATTACTGCGCTGGCTCAAACGCTAGATGGTAACCATGGCAACGGAGAGGGAATACTCGATTCTGATTGGCTGCTGTAGGTTGGCCATTAATCCCTGCTATATGCAGAGCTAGCTCTGGCTATATGGACACCTACTAAGTACTTCCAGTCAAATTGTCTGTTCAGCCTTCAAAACGAGAGCTGGTAAATTGTGAAAAATGCATTAAACTGTAATCAGAAAACGCGGTTATATGCTATAGACCCTATAGCATCTGTGGTGTAAAGGCTGGGACAAATTTCAAATTATAAATATGTACACTTTATTGAAAGTATAGACCGTCGCGATTCCCATTGAAACGAATGGCGCGGTGATTAGTCGTCAAAACGACAGCTGGTAAATTGTGAAAAATGCATTAAACTGTAATCAGAAAACGCGGTTATATGCTATAGACCCTATAGTATCTGTGGTGTAAAGGCTGGGACACATTTCAAATTATAAATATGTACACTTTATGTTGAAAGTATAGACCGTCGCGATTCCCGATGTACAATGCATTACGTCAGCTCTGTGTCTCATAGCTGAGCGGACTAGAATACCTCCCGTTGCCAAGTCGTATCTAAGGTCCGTCCTATTTACTGGAGGAGTGAACAACGTTTCCGTTGCATAAGAACCTTACGGGAGGGTAATGATTGTTCCAGGTATTAGTCAGACCCTCAGGCGTTACTAGGGAAGCTAAATTATGGCTTGTGAACAACTTTATATTTTGATTGTAAAACCCATGCAAATATTAATTAATGGTCTTAATTTATTTTCTTTGGCAAGTGACCATGGTATAAGCGGGATAATGCCCTTCGAGGTCCCTTCGAGATAGGTTCACGCCCCCGCGTCGTCCATTAACTTCTGATAATGGACACCTCGTCGGGCATTATCCCTTACATATATAACTTGTGTACACACCATTATCCGTCCATCATATACTCTGCCAATCTTCACGAACCTGCCATTAGGCATCTGTGAGTTTAATATCACCCATCTGATTGCACCACAAAGAACATTTTTGTCAATGTCTACCAGATTATAGGCCATGGCAAACACCTTTGCAGCATAAGCCGTCAGCCTTTCGTAGGAGAAGAGTAGTAAACAGAGGGAAGTTGAATCAGCATTGAGTGAATATACAAGATCAGAACTGGGTTAATTAGTATTTATTTTCAAATTAACGACATCATAGGTCCCAGTGTGTCCATGCCTTACCATGAGGAGCTGGAATAACGTTTATAAATATAAAAAGATCCATCATCCTTACGGTACGCAAGCTGAGTCTGGTATCCTGATCACAGTGATACACAAATACACAAACCTTTTAATTTCAAATGAGCACTAAGGGCCAATCACACAGAACTGCGTCGCATCAGACGTGGACACTTCAAAAATGCCACGGCTGAGTGCTTTGTGAGCACTGCTCAAAGCGCTTGTTGAGCGGGGCTGCGTGTGCAATTGTGTCAGTTAAACATAAAAATTGACTCAATAAGAGCAGAGCTCTTATGATTGCTTTAATTTCTAAATAAACTATTATCCCTTCTATTATCCCACTATCCCCCCTGCCAAATCTGCATCTTGTCATTGTTGGAAATCTTCTCTTTTGTTGACGAAGTGGGGCTGCTGTGCGGCCAGTGCCCAAAGTAGAAATATTGAAACTTTTATTTGCGGTCATAAAACCAAGGCGCATCAAAAGAAAGCTGCTTAGTACAGGTGCGCTGTACCATAGGAACACAATGGTAAAGGGGGCGTGGCGTTTTTATAAACTGCTGTGTGATCGGCCCCTAAAGTACTATCAACAAGCACTGTCAGTTTGAGGAAATGTGTTTCAACTACAGTCAAAATAAACACCCTCAGAGCACGATTGACAACAGAAAGGTCTGTATATAGCCTTACCTTTCTTGATATGTGCAAGGGCTGCATCACGTAATGAAGTTCCTACTCTATCCCACTGATTGGTCTTGTCCAAATATGTTGCAGCAATAATAGGTAGAGTCATTTTGGCCAAGTTCTGCTCTCCGCAGCCCGAGGGCTGTCGGATTAGACTGCTCATATATGATCCATCAAGGACCTTCTCCACAAGCATCTGCACTCCTCCTACACATATACAGTGCACACACAGGCATGCACACACACACAATTACCAATGTTTAGGATAAGATTCCCACCAACAATAGTTGAGGCTACAGAGAAGGAGGTAGATCAACTACATCCTTATCTAATAGGACAAAACACACGCTTACAGTAACGCACAGATCTAAATGGAAAATAAAATTTCAGCTTACCTGAAACATATATCCGTGTACTCTTAGGTGTGTTTGGAACAATATCCTTCACATCGATCAGATTTTGAATAGTCTCCACCTGTTTACCCTCTGGAAGCGTAATAAAGATTCAGAAACAGATAATCACCATGATTACTCTTAATATTTCATGGTTTATTTGTTTGTTTGTGTGTAAGGCTCACTGTATTTTGCAGGACTCAGGCCTATAGACACCTTTTTTGTTAACAGTTTTCCCCTAGGCTGTCAAAAAGAAATACTGGGTTTATCACACACAATAATATGGGAAAATCTTATCAAATATTCCACATCGGTCGATGACTTTAAACGGCAATAGTCCGAAATAAAATAGTCATGTAGCTACATGACGTATGTGAATTGACAAACTAAATATGAGTTAATCCGTACAAGGAATGTAGCCGGAGTTTGCATAATATAAGCTATTAAAAATGTAGTTCACATACCACGACTTTGAGTATCTTTCTAATGGCATCTCGTCTATCCCCTGCGGCAGCCTTGATCTCAATATACTTTGGCCCATGCTCCATAGGGACTATGATAAATGGCACAGAGCGTGTGCTCTCGGGACCAACTGTGACTGTCTGTGTGTACCCTCCTTTATTTGACGCTGAACTGCACACATGCTCAGTCTCTTTGAGCTGTACCTGGACCTTTGAATAAGAGCAAATACAGGAGAGTTAAATTCAAGTCAATGAATTCAAATCTTTTTAGTATTTTTTTGCATTTCATTTTTTGACTTAATGCTGTAGCTGTATGTAAGATTTAAGAGCTATAATTTCAATGTAATTTGTTAGAAATGCTAAAGCCATCCGCCAGCTATTAGTGAATTGCTCTGTGAGAATATCTGTTCTGGTTGACTGCCTCTGTATGAGACGATTTAGGTTTTGACCACCCCCAGTTAATTTCTGGCTGATCTGGGCTTCTGTTCCCTGATTGGCATCAATTACAGTCACACACACATCATTATCAGAGCTCCACCACAGGTGTTTGATTGCAACACTTGGCAGAGAAACGTAGGAATGGAGGGAGCATTCTGCCTTCCTTCCTGAACCCTGGTAGTGGCCCTAATCCTGCTACATAATAATAATAATAATAATAATAATAATAATTAAAAGAGCACTTAGCTAAACACAAGGCAACAACATTACAACAAGTAAATGAGCCGATTAATAGTTTTCTGGTTAAGGCAGGTGAAGAGGCAGTTGAAATAGTCAAGGTCGGAGGAAATAAATTTAGTGGAGGCCATGTAGTTTAAACAGGAGAACTTTAAAGGAAGACAATTCATTATATGGTAACTGATTCATTTGAGACGATTCTCAAGACGCTCACAAGGCCATTGTTCCCAGGTTTGCTTAGATAATCATAGTGTGGAGGACATAGTTCAACTAAGTTGGCAGATAAAATCTAATCGTTTTAAAATAAAAGTTTTACTGGTAAGAGATGTCACATTGAAAAGAGATGTTTTAATTGTAATTGGAATGGGAGAGCGGTTATTGAAGGAGAAACAGTGGCTGTTGGTGGGACAGTGGTACAATTTATGTAGTGAAGATTGTTTTTGTTAACTTGCTTAGCGGTGCAAAGTTGACAAGTAACCCTATTCGTCCTAATAGGGAAAGTAACTGGTGAAAGTAACCGGGAAGGACAGTAGGAGGCGCTAATACTCAGGTCACTAGATTGAGGAGGTACTATAGAAGAAGAAGAGGGAGATTCCGATGGGCATGAGTGAGATGTAAACAGTCTATCAAATGGATGAGACAGCACCGTGTGCTGCATGTTACCAGTCAGCATCCGAGCACTTGGTTTGTTTGGGTGAATACCGTCCCTGTTAAAATAAAGACCAACAATTCCAGACTAAGGAGTCTGCTGAAACGACCAGTACCGAGGCCTACTGTGGCGAGGGGACCAGAGATAAAAGCAGACTTTCCACAACGCTTTAGGAAATTAAAAAGATGGTTAAAATTAATTTTGGTCAACTGTTGAAGAACTGTGTCATTCATTCTCATGTGGAGTATTATCCTTTTAATGGAGGATGGGAGAGATGACAGTAAACCCTAGAGCTTTTTAAGACTGTCAGAGGCCGTGGCACAGAGGAAACTGTGTGTGACTGTGTAACCCAGTGGTTACTTAGTCAGTTTGTTTGATTCAGTGTTAATAGACACACTTGTCTCTTATGAGAGTTATGACCGTAAGCACAGCTTTATGACTGTAGAGTAGCGATCTCGATACTGAAGACAAGTTGGTCACCTACCTCTACCTCTGCCCTTGGATTATTTGAGTATCAGAGAATGGTGCGGCGCTTGTGAGAAGGCCGTGGAGATCTCGTGCAGGAGAAAAGTTTGTGTGTGTTGCGTGCATGGAGAAGACCAAATCAAATTCCTAGTATCTGTATACATGGCGAAATAAAGTTGAATTGAATTGATTGAATTGAATATTATATTTTTTCTCTATAATATTTTTGTGGGGGTGCCTGATGCTTTGTTTTCTTTCAACTGACTACTGGGAGTGTCTTCGTGTGAATAAGTCAGAATTTATAACTTGAAGCAGAAGAGAACTTTTTTTTTGTTTGTACTTGAAACTAAAGGTACATTTAGCTGAAGCGCTTGACATTAATTTAAAGGAATAATATGTTCCAGCAGCATTAGAAGGTGTTGCGTCCAGGTCCGGTAAAAGGGGGAAAAGCGGGACCACAGCAGCATCAGATGGGTGGGTCCAAGCCTCATCAGGCAGAACTGCATAGCGTTCATAGAGTTTGACAATTCCAGGGGGGGTGGGATGTCGCTGCATCTGAGCAATTCCTGCCGCCACAAACTACTTCAGACCAGGATGGTTGCAACCGGAGGTTGGTCTGATTAGGTGTGGAGGTAAGACCTGGGGCCTTGGGTCTGGCTCTCGTTCGAGCCCACTCGGCCCCCGGCTGGGCAGGGAGGGACGGGGCCGATGGAATGACAGCACTTGGTTCGACTGCTCCCACAGCACATAATCCATTCTTCACAGCTACCGGGCTCTCCACTTGGGCATCAGGCTCGGCTCCGGTCAAAGCCAGCCACGGAAGACTAGTCCAAGACTGCGGCTTGGAATAAGGCGACCGATAGAAAGCTATCTTTTCCTTTTCTCAGATTGTATTCTCCAGCCAGTGGATATTGCCCTCCAGTCTTGAGTAAAACAGATTACAGTTCTCATGTATAGCCATGTTGTTATTGAAGTGTTTGCAAACAGGCTAATGCTAGCAAGTGGAATAGCCGCTAAGCAGTACTCACAATAATCCCAATAGTGTCTTTAAAAGAAAGCTGTGTAACTTAACCTAACTGCTGCTGCCACTCTGTCCAATACTACACAACAATAAGTAATTTCAATTAAACCGCTGCAAATATTACTGGGTGAACACCCTACTCTATCCTCACTTTAAACCTCCCACCAGCGTTTTTGCCAGTGGTCAGTGGAGATATAGAGAGTCATATAAGTGCTGACGATCCCCCCTTGCTACCTCCTGAGGAAGGAAGGGGGGATATGTACAGTATATAACCAATAGTACTAATAATAGTCTGACTTACTGTGATCTCATCAAATAGATAGTTGTGAAGGATTGCCTTTATTTCTATTTGTTCTCCACGGACAGCTGAATAGGGTAGTCTTAGATCAATGAAGAAATCCTGCTGCACAATCATCTGCAATGTGTCATCTACACAGATACCTTCAAGAGGAAAGGAGGAGACAAAAACGTGTAATATAACCATAATGAAATGAGAGGAAAAATGTCAGCATATATAAGATAAGAAGGTAATAAGCACAAAAGCTTATGAGACTAAATGGAAATGAGATGTGTTGGATACGAGGCACATGCATAAGCTAAAGAGAGGAATGGTCACCATGAGTCGGGGACAGACTGATTCCAGTTAGATGCCAGGTGGTGATTGTGTCTTGCAACACAGTCTTATTCTTGTAATAAGTTGTTTTACTAAAATATGGGAGAGACATCTGTTTTTGTAATGGAAATAGCATTACATATTTCATCCTACATGTTTAAATGTTTCAGTTGCCTCACCAGGTAGTTTTGCCATCAGAGCAAAGAGGGAGTTTGCGTTCTAACCATAGCCAGCTCTCTGGAAAATTGGTACGTATTGTCCATTGTCCATCATCAAATGTTGGAATTTTCTTGTCCTTGCCTAAAGTGTGAGAAAAGATTAAATATATTCATGCCAAAATGTCCATATATCATGCATATCTTACACTCCTATTTTGCAATTCATTATGCCTGATACTTACTGCGAGCCAGGTGGAGATCTTCAATTTTACTTTCAGTTCGTAGTTTGTCTATCTCTTGGCAGCATTTGAAGAAGGCATCAGAACAGGCTTCCCCATCTGAGATGTACTCTTTGCGCCGCTCACAGCTGTACGATAGTGGAGTTTCTGACATTCCATCCAAACAACATCGGTGCTGCAAGGTGTTGTTGTATTCAATCACTGAGGGGGAGCAGAGGTGAAGTAAAAGTGATGTGAATAATAGTAGGTTCACATCTGAATATATATATTCAAATGAACAATACTGATCATGTTACTAGAGGGAACTTGTTATTACCCACCAAACATTTTGATGTCATGTCATGACATGACCCATTTTACAACTCCTGACTAAACTCCAATTTGGCTATATGTTCAATAAATATTACTAGATATAACTAGATTATATGTAAATTATATAGATTATACCTATATTGTAAAATAAACAGCAAACCAACATTTTAACAAACTGGTCCATAGCACAGCTGTCTGATAGATTTTTGACCAAGTTCAAGAACCATTCTTATGCATTTTCTAAATCGTTCACCTTTATTTTAGACAGAAAAAAAATTTGGCTGGTAAAAAACCTCTGTGGCAGGTGGATTTCAAAATCCACCTGCCACAGAGGCTGGTGGCCAAAAAAGTTAACTTCAGGCCCTGGTTAGGTGTAATATTATGCCTATAATGTAAAGTAAATGACCAACAAACATTTTAACAAACTGGTCGTGGCACCGCTGTCCCATAGACGTCATGTCAGGACAAGACCCATTTTCGACCAATAATATAATTAATAAATAAAAGATGCTGGTTAGTTTTTATGGTAATTTACACAATAAGCATGGCTTTTCTGTGTATAGCACAGGTCAATTTTGGGGCATCAAAATTACGTTGGTCGATTCGACGACATTCGATAACCGACATACAAAAAGCGTTCCTAAATGCCCCAGAAATTGACACCCTAGTGACGTCAGTCCTACGTCGGATCAATGCTGACTGGATGTCAAAATATTTGGTGGGTAATGAGAGACAACTATGCTGTGTACCCTACATACAAAACAACTTGTCTGGTGGCTGCATTTTACTCACAGAGGCTAGTTCTGACATCAAGTATATCGTATGCCCGCTTCTTCCTTGTTGAAACTGGACATTTTAATTCTGGAACAGAACAATGTAATAATAAACATAACAAAATAATAATTAATAAATCCAACAGAATCACAGTGTCAATGTCAGGACACCAGCACTTTGAGTTAATCATCATCGATACATATTTCACCAATATTAAAAGAAAATAATAATAATTTATAATAATAATAATTAAAGCTGCAAGCAGCATTTATTGGGGGCCAAGCCTAATGCAGACCATTATGACCTTTGTTTTAATAGGGTTGATAACGATGGAATACCCTCAGCTTGGGTCCAGTGATACACGTACAACGTTTCATGACTGTAGGTCAAAGCGGTCAGGCTGTCAGGTTCAGACAGACAACTGGGACCCACTGAGCAGACCAGAGACAAATGGGGTAAGAGAAGCGGCTTATTCCAGTCCAAAGTCGGTACACAAAAAGGCAGTCAGCTTTGGCAAAAGTACAAAGACACAAGGCAAAGTTGTAATCCAAAAAAACAGACTAGTGTCGAATAACCAGGAATAATCTAAACACGGGGAAAACTACCGGAAAACTACTCACAAGGACGCAGACAATCTGACAAAGACACTGGGGAGAACAGGCATATATACACAAGAGGGGCAGGAGAAAACCAGGTGAAACCAATTGCCAATCACACACACAGGGAATCAAGAAACCTAAAGTAACAGGAAGTGAGGGGAACAAACTAAAACAGGAAGTCCAATCGACTCAACAGGACCTGACAGTACCCCCCCCCCCCCTCAATGGCCGCCCCCTGAAGGCCCAGGTTCGTGGGGGTGGTCACGATGGAAATCCCGTATGAGGTCAGGGTCCACGATGTTCCGAGAGGAGACCCAAGACCTCTCCTCTGGTCCGTAACCCTCCCAGTCCACGAGATACTGAAAACCCCTCCCCCTGCGGCGAACAGCCATCAGCCTCCGGACAGTGTAGACTGGGCCCCCATCGATGATCCGGGCGGGAGGAGGGGGCCTGGTAGGAGGGACCAACGGGCTGGTCCTGACAGGCTGAACCTCACTGACATGAAAGGTGGGGTTCACTCGAAGGGTCCTGGGAAGGTTGAGTCTCACACACACAGGGTTAATAACCTTTGACACAGGGAATGGGCCAACAAAACGAGGGGCCAACTTACAGGACTCCACTTTGAGAGGCAAGTGCTTAGTTGACAACCACACCCGTTGTCCGGCTTGATACACTGGTGCAGCTCTTCTTCTCCTGTCAGCAAACTTCTTGTGGCTCTGGGAAGCCCTGATGAGGTTCTGACGGGCCTGAGCCCACATTTGTCGGCAACGGTGGACCATGGCAACAGCAGACGGGACGCCAACCTCCCTCTCCAGTGCAGGAAACAGAGGTGGCTGGTACCCAAAAACACACTGAAACGGAGACATGCCAAGGGAAGTGCAGGGGAGCGTGTTGTGGGCATACTCCACCCACATGACGTACTTGCTCCAGGTGGCAGGATTCTGGGAAGCCAGGCAGCGGAGCCCCTTCTCCAGCTCCTGGTTTAACCACTCCGTCTGCCCATTGGTTTGAGGATGGTGGCCTGAGGTCAGACAAACAGTGGCGCCCATGAGTTGGCAGAAAGCCCTCCAAAACTGAGCCACAAACTGCGGACCCCGGTCAGACAGGACATTCCTGGGAAATCCAAAAACTCGAGAGAGACATGAGCATGTCTGCCGTTTCTTCGGCAGAGGGAATATGTGGCAATGGTATAAACCGAACCATCTTGGAGAAACGGTCTACTACGGTAAGTACAACAGTATTACCCTCCGAGGGTGGTAACCCCGTCACAAAGTCGAGAGAAATGTCAGACCAGGGCCGCTGTGGCACAGGAAGGGGCTGAAGCAGTCCAGCACTGGAGACATTCTTGCTCTTGTTCTGCTCACAGGTTGTGCAGGCTGCCACATACTCACTGACATCATTCCTCATACCTGGCCACCAAAACCTCTCACGGACCCGGGTCAGAGTTCTGCGGAAACCAGGATGACAAGAGATCAGAGAGGAATGAGCCCAAGTAATCACAGAACCCCGAAGGTCAGGGGTGACGAATAATTTGTTGGGTGGTACCTCAGGGAGAATCTGAATCTCCTGATTCGCTCTCTTGACGCTGCGAGAGAACCGCCCCTGCACCGAAATCAGAAGCATCCACCTCCACGACGAACTGCCGTTTGGGGTCGGGCAGAGTCAGCACAGGGACGGCGACAAAGTTACTCTTGAGCCTTTGAAAGGCGGACTCCACCTGGGGGGGACCAGAAAAATTGCACCTTGGAGAAGGTTAGAGCATGCAAAGGGGAAGCAATGCGACTGAAGTTACGAATACACTTCCTATAAAAGTTTGCAAACCCTAGAAACCGTTGGACCTCCTTTCTGGATGTGGGTGTAGGCCACTCTTGCACTGCTCAAACCTTCTCTGGATCCATGCCGACCCTCCCCTCAGACACTACAAACCCCAAAAAAGACACTGTGGACAACTGAAATTCACATTTCTCAGCCTTGACAAATAGTTGATTTAGCAGTAACTGTTCAAGAACCTGCCCGACATGTTTCTTGTGAGTCTCAATATCAGGCGAGAAGATCAGAATGTCATCCAGATAAACGAAAACAAACTTGTTCAAATATTCACAAAGAACGTCATTCACCAGTGACTGAAACACAGTAGGGGCATTCGTGAGTCCAAAAGGCATCACCAGATACTCATAATATCCTGTGGGAGTGTTAAAAGCTGTCTTCCACTCATCCCCTTCTCTGATGCGAACCAGATGATAAGCATTGCGCAAGTCTAATTTGGTGAATACCTTGGCCCCCTGGAGGAGCTCAAACCCAGTGGAGATGAGTGGAAGAGGATACCTGTTATTTACAGTAATGTCATTGAGTCCACGAAAATCAATGCAGGGTCAAAGAGTTGTCCCTCTTCCCCACAAAAAAGAAACCAGCTCCAGCAAGTGACGAAGAAGGCCGGATGATCCCAGCCTTAAGAGCAGCACCGATGTACTCCTCCATGGCTTGATGCTCAGGTCCCGACAGAGAGTACAACCGACCATGAGGGGGTGTGGTACCAGGAAGTAATTCAATGGAACAATCATACGGACGGTGAGGGGGAAGTGAAGTAGCTCTAGCTTTGTTAAATACCTACTTAAGGTCCTGGTAGCAGGGAGGAACTGAGGACAGATCTGGAAACTCCTTGTCGACCTCCTCAGGTGAGGTGGAAACTCCCTTCGAGCTGGGCACTGCTGGACCCAAAAAGCACTGCGTCTCACAGTTTCTCCCCCATGACAGAACCTTGCCGGTAGACCAGTCAATATGAGGATTATGAAGAGTTAACCAGGGAAAGCGTAAGACAAGTGGGTGTTGGGGTGCATTAAAAAGGTGGAAAGTTATCAGTTCAGTGTGAGAGTCAGAAAAAGTCAGAGTCACTGGAGAGGTACAGTGGGTAACCAAATACATCACATGGCCGTCTAGGGCGGTGGCAGGCATGGAGGAGTCTAGAGGGACAAAAGAGAGTGCTTTTGGCTAAATGAATGTCCATGAGATTAGCATCAGCACCAGAGTCAATGAGAGCAGCGTGAGGAAAAGATCGAGAATCTGAGGAGAGTGTCACTTGAGAGAACTGTCGGCAAGGTCTGTTCTTACTGGGAGAGGTACATACCAGCACAGATGCCTGAGGGGTTGACCCACTGCGACGTATGGGACAATTCTCCAAGAAGTGGCCCATTTGAGCGCAGTAGATGCATCGTCCCACAGTGCGTCTACGAAGGCACTTCTCAGGAGAGAGCCGAGTGCGTCCAATCTGCATGGGTTCCTCTGTGTAACTCCTGGGGCCCTATCTTGCCAGTCTGAAACGGAAGTATCAAACGCAAAGCGCAAGTAGCTTTGTGGGCGGATCTTGGGCGCTGTTGCTATTATGCCGGCGGGATAAATGACGCTTGCGCCCAGCGCAAATCTAAAATGGGTTGGTCTGAAGTAGCTACATTATTCATAGGTGTGGTTTGGGCGTAACGTGCAATAAACCAATCAGAGTGTCGTCTCACATTCCCTTTAAATGCAGGCGCGCTTGTTCCATGGCGAGCACATCGCGCATTGCCACTACTGGACCCAGGCGTGTCCAATCCCGCCGTAGCGCCGCATGCCCATCAGAGGGAAAAATAATTAGTTCTTCTGTTTAAATCTTTTCAGCTTTTCATTTTCCGTTGACAAAATGTAAATAAAGAAATGTCACAAAGACATACTTTCCGATGTTTTGGCCTCACTCTCACTGAATCACGAGGTTTTGAATGCATGGTGATATATTTGCAATGTAGTCTAACATTAGACCGAGATTACTTTGCTTAAAGACAGTGCTTGAAGTGGAAAAAAATAAGTGCCGGTACTGCGTACGACGGGGGGGGGCGATTGTCGACGGGGGGGGGGGGGCGATTGTCGACGGGGGGGGGGGGGGGGGGTGCGCAATCATAACCCACCCCGGACCTACGACCGACGAGAGGGTGGGGGGGGCAGCCTGTGACAAGTGCCGGTACACAAGAAAAAGTGCCGGTACACTAAAAGGTAAAATGTAGAAGTCACTTCAAGCACTGCTTATAGATGATGCAGCTCTTCTGTCAAATAAGCTGGCGTGCATTTTCAGTATGCCGAATGTTCTTTCAATTACACCTCGTGTTTCTGTGTGTTTTCGATTATAAAACATTTCCCGTGCTGTTGCTGGCATAATAAAAGGTGTCATCCTGGTGTCCTTATATACCTATGTGTCTTGCGACTATTTGTCAAACAGGTTAATTTGATCCGTCATTACTATTAGCCTGAATATTTTGGGTAACTGTGTACGCTAGATTTATGCCTATTTTTCACATATGTGGTAATATTTTTGCTTGTATGTATGGTTTGCAAAAATGGGAACTGCTTCCTTGTACACACACTACATTATGGCCAGGGACGGGCTGGCCATCGGGAGGTTCAGGAGATTTCCCGAACGGCCGGACGATTTCAGGCCGAGCCGGCCGGCCGTAATTATTGATTTATTTTATTTTTTATTTTGTGTATTATTATTTTTGGGCCGGTCCAGATTTTAGGACCGCACCCCCCGTCAACAATCGTGCACCCGCCCCCGTTAACAATCGTGCATCCCCCCCCCCCCCCCCCCCCGCCTCAACAATCGCGCATCCCCCCCTGATTATGGCCAAGCATGCGCCCTTAAAATAGCTTCTGAATAAGCGCCACTGACTTTAGACTAGGTTTTTCCTGGTCTGTGGCGCAATTGTTTTGTGAAACTGCAAAATAGCACCAGGGAACATTTGCGCCGGGACACGCCTCCTGTTTTCGCTGAACCGCCCCCGGAGAGCAAGTTCATTCCCTAAGTTAAGGACTTGCGCCGGTTGAGGGAAAATTCCAATGTGCGTATGTGCATTCCAATGTAGGCTATCTTACTGCGATCGGAGGGGAAGGCTGCTGCATTTAACTCAAAATGCAGCTCACATTGGGTAAAAAACGGCCTACAGTCACCAGACTCACCAGAGAACCTCTCCGGGCTAGACAACCGCAAGTGAGTTGATACAGGAGATGTGGGCGAAGCGAATGCGTTCTGGCTGGGAGGCATTGTGGAATCCCCTTGATGCAGGCCGACCTTCAGATCACTTAACTGGGAGGCTAACATGGTAAACGCTGCCTCTTGGCGTTTGTTGGAGTCAGCTAATTCCTGTCTCACAGAAGCCATTTGCTCCTCGTGCATGTGGAGCCACTGGCCTTGAGTCTAAAGTGCCTCGCGGACGGACTCTGGAACTGCGGGGTCCATGGTCTTGGTCAGATTGTACTGTCAGGTTCAGACAGACAACTGGGACCCACTGAGCAGACCAGAGACAAACAGGGTAAGAGAAGCGGTTTATTCCAGTCCAAAGTCGGTACACAAAAAGGCAGTCAGCTTGGGCAAAAGTACAAAGACGCAAGGCAAAGGGGTAATCCAAAAAACAGACTAGTGTCGAATAACCAGGAATAATCTAAACATGAGGAAAACTACCGGAAAACTACTCACAAGGACACAGACAATCTGACAAAGACACACTGGGGAGAACAGGCATATATACACAAGAGGGGGAGGAGAAAACGAGGCACAGGTGAAACCAATTGCCAATCACACACACAGGGAGTCAAGAAACCTAAAGTAACACACAAACAGGAAGTGAGGGGAACAAACTAAAACAGGAAGTCCAATCGACTCAACAGGACCTGACACAGGCATTACACTTGCTCAAAGTTTTGATTTTCAATCGATCGCTGGAGCGCCCCCTATTGTCCAATCTGGATGAACTTTGGACTGATTAATCGTGACCTATGTTTCTTTAGCTATACTAAGTTAGATGAAGATTGGCCCAAGGTAACCCCACCTTTTGGTTCCTTAAATCTGATTGGAACAGTTTTGGCCTCTGATGGCCATATTGTTTAGTCAAACAACTTCGTCTTACTTGAGCAATTAGAACCTTTTCCCCCAAATGTCCCAAAGTCCACTCAAATCGGACATTCGGGCTAAGAACTATGGTCAACAAGCCATGCCCATTGTGATGCCATGCCCCGATTGACACAAACTTGATTTTATCTCCTTCAGAATTTTGTCCTGAACAACTTTTATATTGGACTCAAAGTCATTCAAGTCCATCTTGATGTCGATATAAGCGGTTATGCTATACGCTTTTTTAAACCACGCCCTTTCTATTTTCATTGGCTCCTAGTGGCTGTATTTTTTACTGGGCATTCTTTCCTTAAGTAAGTTAATAGTTCAATTCACTTGAATTCAACTTTATTTTGCCATGTATACAGATACTAGGAATTAGATTCTCCATGCAGGCAACACACAGTAAAACAGAAAGACAAAAACAAAGACAAAAACGCAATACAAGGACAAACAGTACCATTATGAGCAATAAATTAATAGGAATGGAGATAGTGCAGTGTTAAATAAAATTAAAGTGCAATGGAGTCCAAGTTTAAGAGTTATTTAGGAGGGCTATTGCTTGGGAAAAAACTGTAGAGGTGGCATGATGTTTTGGACATAATAGCCCTGTACCGCTGTCCAGAGGGGAGAAGATTAAACAGACTATTGGCAGGATGACAGGGGTCGGCCACAATCTTCACAGCTCTGTTACGCCTGTTACCCACTGCATTCAACCGTCAACGGAAGACGGGAGGCGTGTCTGACGGATGGGGTGTCGTTCTGATTGGCTGACGGATCCATTTTGGCCTGAAAAGATAAAATGTTCTCAACTTTTCAACGCAACTGACGGAACTTGACTGAAGGAGCCACAATGCATTGCGGCTCAGCCCCATTCAAAGTCAATGGGATGCGTTGACGAACGCATCCAGTGGGCAAGAGGGGTTAATGGTCCTGGAGCTGTGGAGGTCCATGATGGGGGGCAGGGGGCAGCTGATGATCCGCTCTGCTGCCCAGACAACTCTTTGTAGCTTGGCCTTTGGCTGACGCAGAGGCAAACCAGACCGTGAGGGAGGATGTTAGCACACTCTCAATGACCGCTCTGTAGAATTGTGCCATGATGGGGGGACTGACCTGTAGTCCTTTCAGGCGGCGGAGGAAAAACAGGCGCTGCTGGCCTTTCTTCACTAGTTGGGAAATGTTATTGTCCCATTTGAGTGTGTTGGTGATGGTTGTGCCCAGGAACTTAAAGTGCTCTACCACAGTAACGAATGAGTTGTTAATGACCAGAGGAGGATGAGTCGGGGGGGCTTTTTGCGGAAGTCCACTATCATCGCCACTGTTTTGTTGATGTTAAGCTCCAGGTTACTGACTGCACACCAGGACTCCAGGAGACTGACCTCTCTGCGGTAGGCTGACTCGTCGTTGTTGGAGATGAGGCCTATTATGGTGGTGTCGTCTAGCCTGGCAAGCCAGACCCACATCAGAAAGATGTAAGGTCTGGCTCAGCTCCATTGGCAGTGTGGGCGGGATAAACGGTTGTCTTTCAAGTTCCCTCTGCACGCAATAGGATAGCGCTACAACCAATCAGAGCAACGAAGAAGGTGACGTAGTCAGAGCGACGGCTCTGACTACGTAATTAATCCAAACTCAGAATACATATTTATTTTCGAGGAAAGACTTCAGTGCCGTTCTTTGTTCTTTTCTCAAATAAAATGTTAACTTCAAGTCTTGAAGTGTCGCGGCCAAAGCCGAGTCAAAAGACAGCTGTTCGCCAGCAGCAGCAGCCATTGTTTACCTAACACTGAACCGTCGCATCTCTGTCGTCATGGTAGCCCGGCTTTCGACTCCGCCCCTCACGCTGTGATTGGTCAGACATACTTTGCGTTTCCAGCACCAAAAAGCCGACGGAGCCGTGCTAGACCTACCTAGCTGCCAAATAAATGTGCTGCCGCTAGGGGGTGTCTAGATTTCTAGGCTAGGTGTCGTCCGCTTATTTGATGGTTTTGACAGAAGGGTCTCCAGAGGTGCAGTCATTGGTGTACAGGGAGAAGAGCAGGTGGGACAGCACACAACCCTGGGGGGCACCGGTGTTAACTGTGCGGGGCTGTGAGAGATGTGGGCCCAGCCTGACATACTGAGTCCTGTTGGTGAGGAGGTCTGTAATCCATGAGCAGAGGAGGGGGTGAATGTTCAGATGGGTCAGTTTGCTGTGGAGGAGGTCGGGGATGATGGTGTTAAAGGCAGAGCTGTTAATAGTTAATATTGGTCCGTAGATCGGTCCGTAGATCGTATGTACCAAAGGATTTGCATCTAAATTAAAAACCTCGGATCTTAGCATGGATTTTAGTGTTTTTCACAAAATTCAAAATGGCGGAAAATGTTTCCAGGCGGAAGTTATGGGTTCTTGAGGCAAATTTGTTCATCATCATGAGATACATGTGTGTACCAAGTTTCACGATTGTCAGTCAAAGGGGTCAGGAGGTATGGAAAGTTTGCATTTTCAGATGCAAACATTGCTATAGTGCCACCATTGGGCCAATCAGTGTACATTTTGTTATGTGGCCATCTTTAGTCACCCTTTACCATTGTGGAAACTTTCAGAAAAAGCGCCTGGACAGCTTTGGCTGAGCAGGTGTTTTTGCCGTAGTAGTAATAATAATAATACTAATAATTACAATAGGGTGCCTCACACTTTGTGCTTTGCCCCCTAATGAGTCTAACAATTACAATAGGGTGCCTTGCACTTTGTGATTGGCCACCTAATAATAATACACAATCACTATTGTGTTCATCTGGTCAATAGCATGATGATTTGCGTCTTTTTTATTTGCCTGTTCTGACTCAGTAAAGGGGATGCCAAGCAGGAATTATAGGAATTATCTTTTGGGCAGATTACAATCCATAATCAAACCCTAATTAGCAATACCTAAAAACAAGGATTGAAAAAAAGTTTGTCTTTGAATCCCAATATTCTTAGCCTAACCTATACCAGTGGTGAGCGATGACGTTTTTATGTTTATTTTTATTCAGAAAAATGCATCAAATTATAAAAGTACTTTAAGACAGACATTTTTTCCTTTTATTTTGTCTTCCCTATCCCACTCCACCATATACTGCCTAAACAAGATATATAGTGTATGTATATAAATACACAATATAATACAAGCTAACAAAAAAAAGCTGAAATTGCCATTTCAACATTGGGTTGTATAACTTTGTTGAAGGCATCAGACAATGTCTGAAAGACAGTAGCCCAAAAAGACATCAGTGGAGGGTAAGACCAGAACATATGAGTGTGTCACGGTCTGTCTGCCACGCCCCCTTCCACTACTCCATTCATTGACCCTCGCAGCTGGGCTGCATCAGGTGATTAGTGGAGGCTATAAATTAGCCCTTCACTATTTAGCTGGTGCCAGATTGTTCTTCACTGTTTCGTTCATGCAAGTCTCTCCAGTATTCCTCCTGACACCTGTCCCGGTCTCCCGACCCTGCCTGTCCCCGACGACGATCCCCACTTCGCCCCTCTGGATCCTCGTTCGCCTGTCTCCTGTCCCGGTTTCCCGACCCTGCCTGTCCCCGACGACGATCCCCGCTTCGTCCCTCTGGATCCTCGTTCGCCTGTCTCCTGTCCCGGTTTCCCGACCCTGCCTGTTCCCGACGACGATCCCCGCCTCGCCCCTCTGGATCCTCGTTCGCCTGTCTCCTGTCCCGGTTTCCCGACCCTGCCTGTCCCCGACGACGATCCCCGCTTCGCCCCTCTGGATCCTCGTTCGCCTGTCTCCTGTCCCGGTTTCCTGACCCTGTCTGTCCCCGACTACGATCCTAATAAAGTTTGTTACCAACGATACCCACCTGTTTTTGTGCTACTATTGGGTCCAAACCCCCTGTGTTTACAGTACAATCTGGCCAAAGAATGGACCCAACACACAACCCAGAACCACTGGCTCGCCTAGACCGGGTGGAGACCCAGCTCCAGCACCAAGAGGCGATGTTAGCCTCCACCACGGCTAACATTCAGTTAGCAGCAGCTAACCAGGAGCAAGCGCTAGCCACACTATCCACACAGGTTCAACAACTCACCGCGACCCTCGCCCAGTCCCTCTCTCTGCCAGCTCCTCCGAGTCATCCCCCAAGTCATTCTCCTCCCCCAGCTCCAGCACATCCTGGTCCCGTCCTAGAGGCTCGAGTGGGAGTTCCGGAACGCTACGCCGGGGACCCAGAAGGTTGTAATCCCTATATCACAAACTGTTCAATTCTCTTTGCTCTGCAGTCTTACACCTTGGCCACCGAGGAGGCTAAGGTGGCTTTCACGATCAATAACCTGACGGGGCGCGCTCGGCTATGGGGAACAGCCGAGTGGGAACGCCACACGCCAGCCTGCTCCTCCTTCAACGCCTTCACCACCGAACTCCGCAAGGTGTTTGGTATAGCATCCAGAGGGCCCGATGCTTCCGGGGGTCTCCTGGGTCTCAGACAGGGATCCTGCTCCGTTACGGACTACGCCATTGACTTCCGCATCCGGGCTAGGAGGAGCGAGTGGAACCAGGCGGCTCAGGTGGACGCCTTCCTGTTGGGGCTGGCCGACTACATCAAGGACGAGCTGGTGTCCTACGACCTTCCTGCCTCTCTCGACGAGATCATCGCGCTGGCTTCCCGTGTGGACAGACGGATTCAAGCCAGGCACCATGAGAGATGGCAGGGGCAAGGAGAACGGCTTCAGGCTCCTCGTCTTCCAGCTTTTCCCAGGTCAGCAAGTCCGCCCGCCAGCACATCGAGGAGGGACTCTGAACCCATGCAGATCGGCCGGGCCAGTCTAACCCCACAAGAGAGAGAGAGGCGCCGCAGAGGGAACCTCTGCCTCTACTGTGGTCAGCCCGGACACTTCCTCTCCAGATGTCTGGCAAAAGGTCAGGCTCACCAGTAACCGAGGAGGTCCTGGTGAGTCACACATCAAGACCCTCATCCATCTCATGTTCTTTGTGTCAGACCTGACTGCTGCTACCCCAAGGCTCTCAGACTCTTGCCACACTCAGTAGACTCTGGTTCTGATGCTAACATCATCGACAACGACCTAGCACGTCAGTTAGGCGTCAGTCGGATTCGCCTGCCAGTTCCTGTTCCCGCCAATGCCCTGGACAGTCGCCTCCTGGGGACTGTCACCCACCAGACGGTGCCCATCCACATGCTCCTGTTTGGAAACCACCACGAGACTATCCAGTTTCACATCCTGTCCTCTCCTCGTCACCCACTCCTCCTGGGATTCCCCTGGCTCTGACGTCACAACCCACACATAGACTGGACCACAGGGGCGATCCTGGATTGGAGTCCAACTTGTCATCAGGTCTGTCTTAAGCAAGCTACCGCTTCCCAGTCACCTACCTGTTCAAGTCCTGCTCCAGATGTGTCGGGGGTCCCCGCTGAATACCTAGACTTCCGAGAGGTCTTCAGCAAAGCCAAAGCAACCTCTCTTCCCCCGCATAGACCCTACGACTGCGCCATCGACCTTCAGCCTGGTTCTGCTCCACCCAGAGCCCGCCTGTACTCCATTTCCGCCTCTGAGAGAGAGGCCATGGACACTTATATCAATGACTCTTTGGCCGCAGGCATCATCCAACCCTCGTCATCACCGGCAGGGGCGGGCTTCTTCTTTGTGGCAAAGAAGGACAGGACGCTCCGTCCTTGTATAGACTATCAAGGTCTGAATGACATTACGGTGAAGAACCGTTATCCCCTGCCCCTCATCGCCTCAGAGTTCGAGCTCCTGGAGGGAGCAACAGTATTCACCAAGCTTGATCTACGCCAGGCATGGGCAATCTGTTCCACAAAGGGCCGGTGTGGCTGCAGGTTTTTGTTCCAACCAAGCAGCAGCACACCAGACTTCACTCATTTAATCAACTGATCTCAGTCTTCAGAGAGCTGATTGGTCAAACTGTGTGCTCTTGGTTGGTTTGAACAAAAACCTGCAGCCACACCGGCCCTTTGTGGAACAGATTGCCCATGCCTGATCTACACAATGCCTACCACCCGGTCCGGATCAGGGAGGGAGATGAATGGAAGACGGCGTTCAACACCCCCACTGGCCACTACGAGTACCTGGTGATGCCTTTAGGCCTCACCAATGCTCCTGCCATCTTCCAGGCCCTTGTTAACGACATGCTCAGAGACATGCTTAACACATTTGTTTTCATCTACCTCGATGACATCCTGATCTTCTCCTGGTCCAAGGACGAACACCTTCACCATGTCCAGAGGGTGCTCCAACGCCTCCTGGAGAATTCACTTTTCGTCAAAGCTGAGAAGTGTGAGTTCCACGTTCCGTCCATCTCTTTCCTGGGGTACGTCATAGGGAGGGGGACTGTCCAGATGGACTCTGCCAAGGTCTCTGCTGTCACCTCCTGGCCCACTCTGGACTCCCGTAAGCAGCTTCAACGCTTTCTGGGCTTTGCCAATTTTTACCGGAGGTTCATCAGAGGGTACAGCACAGTGGCAGCCCCCCTCACGGCCCTCACCTCCTCCAAGGGGCTCTTCCGGTGGTCATCAGCCACCAATGAGGCTTTCCAGTCCCTGAAGACATGCTTTACGTCAGCCCCCATCCTCATAATGCCTGACCCCGAACGACAGTTTGTGGTTGAGGTGGACGTGGGAGTTGGGGCTGTTCATTCTCAGAGGTCCGCCATTGACCAGAAGCTACACCCCTGCGCCTTCTTCTCCAGGCGGTTGACCCCGGCCGAAAGTAACTACGATATTGGTAACAGAGAGTTACTAGCAGTGAAGTTGGCTCTGGAGGAGTGGCGACATTGGCTAGAGGGCACCAAACCGCCGTTCTTGGTGTGGGCAGATCACAAGAACCTTGAGTACATCAGTCAGCCAAGAGACTGAATTCCCACCAGGCCCGGTGGTCACTCTTTCTGACCAGATTCAACTTTTCCCTCTCATATCGGCCGGGGTCCCGCAACGTCAAACCTGATGCCTTGTCTCGGCAGTTCCAGGAAGAGGAGAGGGAGGTTGGCGATCCTAATAAAGTTTGTTACCAACGATACCCACCTGTCTTTGTGCTGCTATTGGGTCCAAACCCCCCGTGTTACAGCGTGAGGTTTGCCAACCCCATGTGGCAGTGGTCGCAGGTTTCATCTACATTAGGGTATATTTTTGCCAATTTAGCTTTGCTCTAGTGAGATTGGTGTAGAACCTTAAACTGTATAAGGCCAAGGCGAGCACAAGAATATGTTTTATTTACCCGATATGAGGCTCTTTCCCAAATTGCATAATTCAATTTCATGCACCCAATCAGTCCATCAAGTGTTATATATCATTAAGTGAGGTAGCAATGTTATAAATATTTGAGATAAGACCTTTAAGTTTATTAAGCTTTGTAATATAATGTCTAAAACTGTTTTTTGGTGGAAGATTTGAAAAAATAGATTTAATAAAGTGGAAAACTTGAAATCACGAAAAAGGTTTGTTATGTAGTTAACATTTTGTTGAAAGGGCATTCAAGCTGGCAATGCCCTTTCAACAAAATGCCATTGTCAAAACACGGGATCCGATGGATGATATAGGACCACATATAAGACCATAAATGGTCCCATATGTTACCACATATATATATATATATATATATATATATATATATATATATATATATAATTGAGACCAGAGTCAAAAGTAAGATAAAATGGGCATTTACTAGGGCTGGGAGTGTAAAAAGTACTTTCCTCTAATTGGCACCAGTCCGCATTTGGTGTTTGGACCAAATATATAATCTTTTGTAATTTTGCAGCCCGGTAATAATGCATCAGATTAGGTAGGGCTAGCCCCTCCTTGGTTCTATGTCTCTGGAGAAGTTCTTTTGCGAATTCTTGAATTTTTACTACCCCATAAAAAGGAGGATAATATTTTGTCAACAAAAGAATGATTTTCAAAATGAGCGCTGACATTTGACGCAAGGCATGCTGCTGCTTCTGCGCCTTACATTGTTGTTCTAAAATGAAATACGGTGCAATTGCGATTCTACTTACCATACAAACTGTAAGTTGCTCTTTAAATTACTGGTGTAATACACCTGAAGGCACCTAGGTCAAGGTTGGAGGGAAAGTGACATGAAAATGAGTGCCGTGTGTCATCACCTTCTCTGTCATCAGTCTTGCTAATGTTGTTCTGAAATAACAGTCCTGCATCATGGAACACACTCATGCTGTTCTTCCCTCCACCGGGTGTGCATCCTGTATCAGCCTTCTCCACTGTATCCCACACCTGAGTGGGGTGAAAGAAAACTAATTTTAGTCTGATGGATGGATTGAACATGGACTTCAAGCTCTAAATTTTGTGTCTTGAATACATTTTCCGGATCACCAAGGCCTAGTGTAAATAAAAAACAAAACATCCCCTCTCTACTATCTGGTACTAAACCTTTTACACTTTAACACACTTTTCAAAGTACCTTTTTTGTGTAATTTTACATTAATTTTACATTAAGCAATCAACCACAAGTACAAAGAAATTAAAGAAAAAATTAAGAAACTACCTTTTTCTGAGTGAGGCGGTGTTTGTTGTTGAGAGCGTAGACTCCTTTGTCAACTGCTACCAGGCCTACTGTGGCTCCTGGGTCGCCTGTGATCTTGTAGTGGAAGGTTTGTCGAGGCAGGAAGGACGGAGATTTTCTGGTTTCTTCCAACTTCAACTACAAAAATGGGGATGATGAGGGTTTTTCTTTATTATTTATAATTTCTTCAGCAGATACTTGAGAGAAGATTATGTTTCTATGAATTCAAACACTGCTCAGCTTCTGCTCACCGAGCCCATACAGGTGTCTATGACGTCCACCCAGACAGAGTCGGATACCACTTCATTACTTTTGTGATAGTAAGCAATGATACGGAATGATGGCAGCATATCTTTGGTGACTCGTAAGTACTGGGTTGCTGTCAATCGACCTTCTATCCGCATACGGCCATGTAATACCAGCTGGCCCCTGCTCTGGATCTGAACACATGAACAGTCTCATACATCAGAGGGCCTTCCAAAGTCACTTTATGACTTTTACACAAACCAACATGGGCATAAGCATGGAAAGAGGCAACAACGTCAACTGCATGCCAACACACACATACACACTCGCCACTTAACTCACCAGATAAGTAAGATTCAAATTTCGCTTCACATTGAGAATAATGTTGATACGTAGGTCATCTCCTAATTGAATTTTAGGTGAGCTCACATCTGCAGTGCCAAAGTGAAACAGAGAGAAGCTCTTAACACCACAACTATGAAACATTGAACATGGCATCTCTAGAGCTTGTAAACAGTCCTGGAGAAAGGCACTAATACAAAAACCATTAGCACCTAATTATTACCATATTAGATTAACAAGTTTTTATATATATGTTATTTTACATGTTTTAATCCAAAATGTGTAATTTTGGTATTGGTAGATGGCATGAAAATGATTAATTACCAGGTTGTTTAGTATTTAATAAAACTCATTCCCCCAACACACCTGTTTACAACCGGCAATCACCATGCCCTACTTAAGCCGGGGATCTCCAACCAGCCGATGGCAGTTTGTGCTTTGGTTTACCCAACCTCGGTCCAGTGATCCGATTACCCGTCTGTTGCTGAAGCCTGCCTGCCTGCCTGCCTGCCTGCCTGCCTGCCTGTTGCTGAACCCTGTTGCCGAACCCTGCGTGCCTGACTACCCGCCTGTTGCTGAACCCTGTTGCCGAACCATGCCTGCGTGACTACCCGCCTGTTGCTGAACCCTGTTGCCGACCCCTGCCTGCCTGACTACCCGCCTGTTGCCGACCCCTGCCTGCCTGACTACCCGCCTGTTGCCGACCCCTGCCTGCCGGACTACCCGCCTTTTGCCGACCCATCGCCTGCCGGACTACCCGCCTGTTGCCGACCCATCGCCTGCCGGACTACCCGCCTGTTGCCGACCCGTCGCCTGCCGGACTACCCGCCTGTTGCCGACCCACAGTAGCGGAACAAGTCAGAGGCGGGCCGGGGGGCGGAGCAAATCACCGGGCCCTTTACGGTACACGATTGTCGACGGGGGGGGGGGGTGCGCGGTTGTCGACGGGGGGGTGCTGGTGCGCGGTTTGTCGACGGAGGCGGGGTTCGCGAAAAATCATCCACAGCCTGTGCACACACAGCCGGTGTGCATGCTGTGAGGATGTCATCGTGCGCGCCTATCGCATGATTTAGACTTGACGGTTTCGGTTGACAACACGTTCTCATCCCAACTCGTAATATACCGACGATTTGTCACGCCCCTAGATGTCTGATACTGACGCAAAAGGTACCCTCCCGCGTCTGTGTGAAACAATCTGGGTTCTCATAAACCCGTTCACGTTGGTAAGAGATGAGCAGAGTCTACAGCGTCCGCTCGCAGAGCAGAGTCTACAGCGTCGCAGTCTACTGTGAAACAATTCACTCCAAAAAGGGTTAGGGTTATGGTTAGGGTTATGGTTAGGGTTAGGGTTATGGTTAGGGTTAGCGTAATCTATCACCGTGACCGGGTTATTATTGGAGTGAATGGACGCTGTAGACTCTGCGCTGCGAGCGGACGCTGTAGACTCTGCTCGTCTCTTACCACCGCGAACGGGTTTATGAGAACCCAGATCGTTTCACACAGACGCGGGAGGGTACCTTTTGCGTCAGTATCAGACGTCTAGGGGCGTGACAAATCGTCGGTATATTACGAGTTGGGGTGAGAACGTGTTGTTTAATTGCACTGCTCTATGGCATAGAACAGTGACGTTTTTTTATGCAAATGAAATTTTGTCCAAATAAAAAGTATTTTTCCAAATATGGGTCTTGAAAAAGAGGGGTCGTCTTATATTCAGGGTCGTCTTATATTCGGATCAAGATATGTATATGACCATATGTCTATGGTCACGGCGTCTTTCAGCCGTAGCCCCTAGCAACCTGACGTCTTTGAAACATGGTGCAGGAATCAGAGCTATAGAGTAAACATAGAGTTGTTTATAGAGTTGTTTACTCTATAGCTCTGATACAGGAGTAATAACTAACTAATAGGACGGATGCCCACACACCACTGAACGTCTGACGGAGACGATCTCCGTCAGTGACTGACGCTAAAGTGCCCTTACCGACAGTTGCTATTTGACGTTCTGGGAGTGAAGCTGTGTTGTTCTGACTGAGTTTTAATAAAGATTATGCAATACATATTACACCCCAACTGTTTCTGTGGTGGGTTTTGAAAGCACAAAAGAAAACCGTGACCCGCGTCTTTGAGGTTTACACCCACGACTCCGTTTTCAAAACAGCCCAATTTAGCGAGAAAGCCGTGAAGCTGGCAAGCCTGCGTCACCGTCACCTTAATTCTAATTTATGTATTTTATAACCAGCAATTTATGTATTTTATAACCATGAAATGTCCTTGTTGGTTGTGCTTTCTTCAGGCGCCTCCACAGTGCCACGCGCGGATACTGTAGGTACAACACACTATGTTACGTTGAAATGCGACGTAATCCAGTGTTCACGAAAACGTTCAATGTATGCTTTTGGCGACTGGGTTGGTTATTGTCATGACAACAGAGCCAGCAATAAAGTCAAAAGGTAAATCAACTCTTTCTACCAGTCAGACTCATCACAGATCGCAACACTCTATATAGCCTTTAACGTTCACCCAAAGTAACAGATTAGTAACCTTGATCTAATAAATAAGTTGATAAATTGATATATAAATGAATTATTACATGCATACATGAATCACAGCACTCTATAGAGCGTAACAGTGACCGCCCCCTTTTTAACAGCTCCGGTGCCGGAAGTAAATTTCCCATTTGGAAAACGGAAGAAAAGGCAAAGGTACAAGACTGTGTACATTATTTTGTTGACCGAGTGAGGAACTACTCATCCCGAATCAAACATAATATGGTCACGACTACCATAACGAACGATCGGCTTGGTTAAAGGCTTAATACTCTTTTTATAAGGATTCTACGAAAAGTGGACGAGATAAATGCATGGGAAATTTACTTCCGGCACCGGAGCTGTTAAAAAGGGGGCGGTCACTGTTGCGCTCTATTAACTCTATTACTCTCCTTAAATTGACCGCTGCAGCCAGCACACTTTGAAAGCGAGCTGTCTCTGTTTCCGGCTCTCGACTTCCTTGTTCAAATTTCATTGTACAACTTGGATAATGGAACAAGCTGACGCTTTGGCGCGCTGAATTGCATTGCACACCTAGGACAATGAAATTAGGCAATACCTCCTAAACTGTCTTTTTCATTATGCAACATGAACAACTGTACATGAATTATACTTCGTACACGGACCAGTATCGCCCAAATAATCATTCATGAATATCAATATTGACCAATACATTTGATATTGTTGCATCCCTAGTGAATGTGTTCTTTACCTATATGTAGGTAGTTGTTGGTATTGCTGATGTGCACATCCGCACGCATGGTTTCTGATGTCTGTCTTTCTTCCGAAATACGCGTGTCATTGGTCCTTGCCTATTATATATAAACAAATACATAAGTGCAGAGTTGCAATTTAGGCCAACAAAAAATTTAAAAACAGATCTATTCATAGTGTCTCATAATAGCAATACAAGTCACAGGGTGGTCTTTTCTCACTATAGAACATGGTTGGTGAATAATTACCTGGTACTTCATCTTAACCAGACACTGATGGATATAGCGCATGTTGAATGAACTGAAAATTCTTCCAATTAACAATGAGATCAAGTGACTTACAGTAATAACAAGATAGTTAGAATTTTCCATTTGGTAGACAGAGAGCCTGGCAATGCCATTTTCTCCTGTTGTGGCTGGAGTTTGACCCGGGTCCACCACTAATGGTACATCAGGGGCTGGAGAACCATCAGGGTTCTCAACATGAACCTAACATACAAGAGACAAACATGCCAGTTCTTTAGGCCTCACCAAACCACTATACTATTGAACACAGAAATCAAAAAGACCCTTTTACCAACCGTGGTATTGTAATTTATGAAAGGGTTAAGTTAATATTTTTTTAAATCAATACTGGCTAGCTCAATAAACACGTGCAAATGGTCTAACACGATCACCATACAAGGGCTAGTGTTCAAAACTGTATGATCCCCAGGGCAACTGGACCGGCTTGTAGCTCATTCTTCTACACTGCAATCCAGTTGTGGAATAGCCTTCCCTTAGAAATCAAGCTTTCTCAGTCCAAACAGGCATTCCAACATACTATCAGTGTTGTAATTGTATTTTCTGTTATGATGTATGTTAGGTATGGATCAGACAGACGTTATAATCTTTAAATGATTATATAACAAAAACACTTTGTAGAATAGATCTTGCGATGCACCGGGAAACCACTTCAGTGTTGTTTCGGGTCTTGCAATAGACACTCTCACCCAGACGACCTAGCCAGGATTGAAGTCCCAGCTTTTGTTCAGGTAGCACTACCTCACCCACGACTCAACTCTCCTGATCCACAGCCATCTTGAGGCAACTTCAGCTGCCTCTGTGACCATCTTTGTGGTCCTTTGCTTGCTTGTTCCTGTGATGCCCAGCATGTTGGGGACTGGCAAACCTAGTGAACCCTCTGCTCCCCACTTTGATGGGCTCACACCTCGCACGCTACCAGTTGGAGTGGCACTGCTTCACCAGCTCGCCGTACTTGCCTCTCTTCCTCTTGTTGGCTTCCTCAATGCAGTCTTCCCAAGGGATGGTGATTTCCAAGAGGATGACCTGCTTTGAGGCTTTGGAGAGTGTGTAATATATTGTCCTTATAGCCAGCATCAAAATCTCAGCTAGGCCATTACAGGGCGCTATAGGATAACCATACATGGGCATACATGGGATTTTGGGGACATACCTAATACACATACCGAGAGTAACTACTGCCTGGTACAGAAGATAGTATCCATGGAAACCAAACGCTGAATCCTGGGAGGGGTTCACCTATGAACACCCATTGGACAAGTCCAGTCACAAGAGCCAATCAGGAAAGCTTCCTCTTTAGAGGGAGGAGCTCACTTTTGAGACTGACCTCAGGTTCACCTTTTTTACTGTAAAATAAACTCAGTAATCTTAAGAGATGTTTCCTCCGGTGAGTGAAGAACTGCTAAGAGTTCTCCACGACAATGTTGTGACAGCAACATTTTCTGCACACATCAGTATAGCAGGAACAGGAACAAGGCGATCTGTCACCTGGGAGTGGCACAGTGTTTAGCACTGTTGCCTCACAACAAGAAGGTCCTGGGTTCAAACCCCGGTGGGGGGCGGACCTTTCTGTTTGAAGTATGTATGTTCTCCCCATGTTCACGTGGGTTTTCTCTGTGCTCCGGTTTCCTCCCACACCACAAAACATGCAAGTAAACCCTGCTGCCCATAACCAAGGCATGGGAAAAAGATCTGGAGTTGGTTCCCGGTGGTGTTGGACAGCTAGCATCACCAGGATATGAAACGCCATATGCCAGTTAGCTTTCACTGTAGTACCACTTTTTTATCTTTTGGGTCGCTGGTTCGGGGCCAGGCTCAGTGTCGGCTGTTGCTGATGTCACAGGATCGGTAGAGTTTCACTGTGAATACCTAAATACTAAATAAAATACAATAAACATACATACAGATGTATCACAACATAGAACCACTGAACTAGATAACCCCAAAACCCCTTTAAGGAACCCCGCTTCCCTCTTATTGAAAATTCACTCTATGAATACGTCTACTGTGAGGTGTTCATTGAGGAAGAAGGCCGCCGACACAGGAAACGCTTTAACTCACTTTATTTGTTTAGCTTTAGTTATATTAATCTACGTAACAATGGAGGGGTATTGTAAAAGTCACGCGCGTGGAGAGACCCCCTCGCGTTGCCTCCGTCCGGTGGCGCTGCCTGGGGGGTTTCTGACCTCCCCCAGATGTGTTGCCCGGTAGTAACCGGGCAGGCGTGGCCTCTATGACGCATAATGGCTAGTGTTGAGCGCCCGCCCCCAGTGTATTATGTATGCCGCCACCTAGTGTTGAGGTGCAGTTAATACAACTTGTATATTTATTTCTACTCCTTTGTGGCTATGTGTAGATATTACAGCCTGCTGATACATATGTTATTATTTATTCGCAACACTACAGAGCCACACAAATGCAAGGAGCTATAAGTTCCGCTCATACCCTCCCTCCTATGGCAAGCCGTTTTAACATCTAATCATTTTACTTGATATCAAAATTGAAATTTGACATCAGATAATTGCTATCAGGTTTTCTAAATTTGATATCAAACTTGTGAGAACTGATATCAAGACCTGTGTTGATATCAAAATGTAAAAACTTGATATCAACTTTCCCAAATGTATATCAAGTTTAAAAAGCAATGACAATCTTCTTTACTATGTTCCCGAAAACTGATGATAAAACATTTTCTCAAATTTAAGAAAGCTGACATCAATTTTCAAAAACCTGATATCAAATTTCAACAAATATTGATATCAATTAAAATGATTAAATGTTAAAACGGCTTGCCATACCCTCCCTCCCTACTACAATATAGTAGTAACACATTGAATTGAGGAGCACATAAGCAATTCCCTCCACCCAAATAATGCCACCAAATAGAGTACTGTTTCAGCACCTTAATGCAGCTGCACTTGTGGCATGGGGAATTTGTCTAAATTGTTTCATAGAAAATACAAAATCACCCTCCAAATTGGCTGGGCCACCCACGACCCGCAGTAATCCGTTTGAACAATTTACAAAAACAATTATAAGACTACAGGTGAAGCAGTGCTTCACCAAAAAAAGTTAAAAAATAATGGACGGAATGGACGCGTAGACTCTGCTCGTCTCACCGCGAACGGGTTTATGAGAACCCAGATCGTTTCACACAGACGCGGGAGGGTACCTTTTGCGTCAGTATCAGACGTCTAGGGGCGTGACAAATCGTCGGTATATTACGAGTTGGGATGAGAACGGGCTGGCTATTACATGAACCGCTCCGCCGAAGGAGCCGCACATCCACACGCACCGGACACCAGAATACAAACATGTTTTCCATTTGATTGCTTTTAAATAAAGTTGTGTGCAGTTATACGGTAAATACGATTATTAAAAGTGTTCAATGTCTCCTTCCTGGTCCAGAACCGCTTGGTTCATGCCGTTAATAGGCGCCCCGCTTCGTGCGTGTGCTTGTAAACATGATATTTAAGCTGATTATTACGGTATTGTCTCTGAAATAAAAAAAGGCTTGGATCGTACAACACCGGGTGCCCAGCCACAGCCGCCATTAGCTTTTCAGTCGACATTTTGATGTACAGTAGGAACCAACAAAGTACAGTAGGAACCAAAGTGCCGGTGTTCCCTGGGACCCACGCAAGCGGAGAGCGTCTACATTCCCATTGGTTGTCAGTGTTTTGCCGCTGAAACGCATCATAGTAATTTGCATAAAGTGAAACTGTCTTCAACTTTTTTTGGTCGCTCTGGTCGCTCAACTTTTGCCGCTGGTAGCGTTGGTCGCTTGTGACGCTTTGGTCGCTCTTGCCCATAGAAAGTGAATGACTTCCGGTGATTTGGTCGCTCAATTCGCTTCTGGTGTGAACGCACAGTTAGTATGTCGTGCGCACGTTGTAGCTACATTTTTTTTTTTTTTACCATGTCATGTCTGGGGCTCCGTACTTTTCCCATTGACTTCAATGTAAATCGAGTGAAACCCAGGCGGCTCGTGGTTTTTTTCTGTTTCAATTGATCCTTATGGCAGATAAGTCCCACCCGTGAAGCAGTGACCGATAGGGTAGAATTTGATTGACACAACACTCTGGCCAGTCACCGCCTTCATTAGGCAGCTATCGTGAACTGACTTTGACAGTGACGACTGACGAACACATACATAATTTGTTGAACATTCATTTAATAAGATACACCTTTTTTTCTGCGTCTGCGAAACTTGGCATTTGTTGCAATTGAAAGGAGAACAGTTAAATCCTTAGAAGGAACTCCCAGCTGGTATGTAAGGGATAATGCCCGACGAGGTGTCCATTAACAGAAATGAATGGACGACACGGAGGCGTGAACCGCGGAAGACGGTTCACGCGAAATCCATTCATATAATATCTAAGCAATTAATAATACTTTAATGTGTTTTAGAGTTAAAATCGTGAGGTTTTTTTTATTTGTACAAGTCGAGCGGACTATTTAATATCTCCCGTATGCAGGTGTTGCCAAGCAGGGGCGGACTGGGAACAAAAATCGGCCCGGTCAATTTTGTCGTGGACTGGCCCTGGGGTTGCGCGATTGTTGACCGGGGGGGCGGGTGCTGCGCGATTGTTGACGGGGGGGGGGGGTACTGCGCGATTGTTAACGGGGGGGGGGGGGGGGGGGGGGGGGGTACTGCGCGATTGTTAACGGGGGGGGGGGGGGGGGGGGGGGGGGGGGTGGGGTACTGCGCGATTGTTAAGGGGGGGGGCTGCGCGATTGTTGACGGGGGGACCAGGGGCCTCATGTACAAAGCTTGCTTACGCACAAAAAAGCTGCGTAAGCCACTTCTCACGCAAACGTTCGGATGTACAAAGACTGACTTGACGTGAAAAAGTGCGGTTCTCCACGCAAACTAAATGCCTTGCTTACGCACATTTCTGCTGCATTTTGTCAGTTGGCGGCACATAGAGGCAATGCAGCGCAACAACATTAGGCTACGCGATCACGAGTCATGAAGTAATATTGCAATATGGGGCTAGTAAAAAGTGGATTTGTACGTCGGGCTGCACTTCAATCATGCGTTATTGTTGTCGAGAGGCATAATGTGACACTGTTGTAGATATTAGGCTAAACTTAAACAGACACATAAAATTAAATTGTCAATATTGAATTAAAAGTAAATTAAAAGGAAGCCCAAGCTATATTATTTTCAGTGACGACTTGTTTATTAAACGTTACATATTTTCAGGGCCACGCATGACATCTGGCCTAATGGATCTCTCTCCACGCATTTGTCGTGAAATTCTTGACTGCAATATCATTTGATGTTGCGTGGAGTAAGCACAAGCCATTGTTACTTAAAATCAATCCATCAATGAACCAGTCGGACAACTTCTAATTATGTACATATTATTGACACCTTGGGTGTATGGGGACAACCTATCGTCAGCATGCATCCAAATTAATGAGAATATAAAAGCACGCGCAAAATGTTGCAATAATCGAGAGGTTGACAATGGCAGTCTTGGCCTTGTTAGAAGATATTGCGAATGGTCGCATTCGAAATGAACGGGTGTCACGATGACGACTGGCTTATCAGCCGATTCAGATTTCCAAAAGCTATAGGCCTATCCTCTTTTTTGCAGAGATAGCCGGTTTTCCCAATGTAATCGGAGCGATCGACTGCACACACATTGCAATAAAGGCGCCATCTGAAGGGGAATATGCATACGTGAATAGGACACTTTCATTCCTTAAACGTGCAAATAATCTGTGATGCCCAAATGCGCCTTACGAATATCGTGGCAAGGTGGCCTGGGTCAACCCATGATTCATTCGTCCTGACTAACAGCTCGGTTGGGAATAGGTTGGAGCCTGGCAGTGTGTGATGGGTGGCTAATTGGTAAAACACTTTAAAGCGAATTGACTTCAATCTATGTTGGGTAGCCTATGCTGTAATTGTACCAATTCCCCCTTATGACCATGGCTGTTAACCCCCCTCGCCAACCCACTGACTGTCCGAGAGTAGAGATATAACAATATCCATGCACGCACTCGGTCAGTCGTGGAAAGAGCGATAGGGCAGCTCAAAAGCCGGTGGCGCTGCCTTGACCGGAGCGGGGGGATGCTCTATCACCCTGAAAAGGTGTGCCGCATTGTGCAGGCATGTGGGGTTCTGCACAATATTGCGCACAGGCACGGCGTGCCATTACACGAGGTAATGGCCCTCAGACGATCCAGACCCCGGACCAAACAATGCGCAGCCCAATGCAGAAGCCATTCGAACTCGGCAGCAGTTAATAGCAAGAATATAAAAAAGGTAAACGGAGACAACATTCATTTTTTAACTAGTTCTTTTAATGTTTCATTAATGTCTTTTAAGGCCCCAGTTATTTGTTGCAGCAGGTTGGAATTAATATCATTAATGCCCTTGATTCTCTTCCTTTCTCCATTATCTCCTTTCTCCTAACAAGCGCACTACTGCAGGCCTATTTATACTAATTAGCATATTAAATGAGGGAGGAGACAGGGCGGAGAGTCGGGCTCGTGCATGTGCGCTCAATTTCACGTCAATTGGGATGTACAAAGAGAATCTGCGCGAAATTGTGCTTACGCAAGGATTGATACATCCGGATTTATTTGTGCGCAGCAGCTTTCCAGATTTGGGCGTCCGCAAAGTTTTAGTAAGAAATCCACGCAAGTCTTAGTACATGAGGCCCCTGGACCGGCCCAAATGCGCATCGGCCCACCGGGAATTTGCCCGGTATGCCCGATGGCCAGTCCGTCCCTGTTGCCAAGTAACGTGGCCATAGCGTCTTCGAGTTATTGTCCACTTCGCCAGGAGGGCAGAATTTAACTACAAGGTGAGAGATAGGTTAGGTTTTCTTGTGGCCTAGCAAGGTGGTTACTTCACTTAAGCTTTAGAATGTTAAGCTAAAAATAAAGGGACAATTTAACAATACAGCTCTGTCAGTGACCCACAACAATGTATTAATTGAAGTAAACAATACAGTACCTCGTAAATAACCTATGTAACATCTTTACAATAACTAATATTTTCATATTTTGTAGTGATTTAACTCTGTCTGGATGGAAGAACAGGAGAGAGAGGACATCAGAATGCAGTACAGCAGGAATTGGAGGTGAACAGTTTAGGGAAAGAAAAGGTAGGCTGGATGTCTTTCCTTTCCAGTTATGTTACCCAGGGGTGGGGGGTTAGGCTGGGGGTTAGGTGTGCGCTCGTTTCTGTGCGTCGGTCGACAGGGTTTGCTTCACCAAAAATGTTGACCACCAGCCGCCACTGGTACAGTAACATTAAATAAAAATAGCGTGATTAAATCAAATTATGCAGGTATGTCATTAAACGGATTCAACAGTGCCCTCATATGGATACAGAGTTACTTGTGCCAGGGAAATAAGATGACAGTGCTCTTGTTTAGGAAAAATAAAACATCCATCTTTTCCTCTTTTTTTCACATCTGCGGTTGAATCCCCATGTCTAACCTTTCAACACAGCACTCAGCCTCGGATGGATTTTCAAACATGTAGGTACGTCCTCCATGTGTGACCCTCAAGTGGTCTGGAAAGATGATTCTGTATTGAACATTACACCTCGTCCACACCGCCTGCACCACTGCGTTGTGTTGCGCCTTCATTTCCAATGTAACGTTGCGTTTGTCCAGCAGTTGCATTGCGTTTCGGGTGATGTGTTGGATTTATCGAACGCACGCATCAAATCGTAGACCTGGCCGGAAGTATCAAAATATCCAATGTTGTGCTAGCTAGCTAGTCATTTTTTATTGAATAATATGAGATTGTGAGCCCTGAATTTAATTGCCTTTTTATTTTAAGTATATCTCACACATGATTGTGTATTTTATATTTAAAAAATATGATGTCCAATCATAGCAATCTAAAACCTAGTGACAGCCCATTCTGTTGTCTCCTGCCTATATTTGAATTTTGGAGGGAATTAATACTAATATAAATAGATAAGATAGAGCTGGTTATCACATCTTTCAACAATGAGACTAATGCTGAAAAGGGTGCTCTTGATTGCGCTGCTGAAAGCACCGGTCTGTGTGGGTCCAGCCGTATCTGACTGCCTGTAAACAGGCTGGAGAGTTCCATGACCTCATCCAGGAGCTTCGGCTGTATGGAGAGGAGGTCCAGAAGCGTTAGCTTGGAGTTTCCGCTTGACCTGTCATAACGCCATTGTTGCTTGTGAACCTCAGAACCTTCACTTCTGTTTCAAGTTTATTCACCGTGGCTTGAAGGGTTGACAGATTGTCTTCAAAATTAGAGATGCGGTCTTTGGCTTGGCGTGTTATCCTGTTAGTGCAGCTTCCCACTTCAGTTCTAATGTCCTGAATTGCTGATAGCACACCGTCAAATTTTCTAGAGAATTCCACCTCAATCTGTCCATTAATCGATTTAAAGATATCACCTGAGCTAACACGTTAGCTACGTCAGTGCCATCGCCCTCCTCGATGCCTTCATGGCGGAGCATGGCGTCGTTAGCTTCTTCAGCGCCTTCATTTGTTGATTCCAGCACTTTGGAACACGTTTCTTTGGCATTCGGAATTCTACTGGTGATGCTACGATTATTCAACGCTTACAATGAAATATTCGGGACAGCTGCATGGTAGAGAAATAGACAGGGAACTTCTAAATGTTTACATTTTTTGTGTCAACCAAGTATATTAAACAAAAATGTGCTTTACCACAACTTCAAAGGCCATTGTTGGTTTGAAATACTTGGATGTATACTTGAAATGGATGGTATAAGGAGATGTGACAATCTTGATGCCTTGTTTCTCTGCTTCCACCATTTCACTACCTGGAGGGACAAACACACATACACACATGTTGAACCTATAATTAGACTTCAATTTAGATGTGTAATATTATACATACACATAATCCACTCACCAGATTCCGTTAACACAGAGACAGCAACATATATGGAACTCCCCACCAGCTCCTCAATATTGTTATCTTGCAGCATATGTTGCCTCTTTAGTGTGGCCTCTCCCTTACCATTTGTTATCTGACAACATATGACGACGTCAATATTAATTTAGTTGAAAAGGGATATTCAAAGCTTTAAGATGACATGAAGAAATAGCCACAAAGACATTTAATTGGGAGACATGGACAAATTGAGCTAGTGGACTGATAGAGAAGGGAAAATGCTAACCAGCACTCGCTGAATAGAACCTCTGAAACTATGTTTTTCATTGTTTTGATCAATGATTCCAAAGACCACATAAGCAGTCCCATCCACGTCTTTCCCAAACAGATATCTGAAAGTACAGATATGCGTCTTGTGTGAGTTCATTATTATCAACATATAAATTATATATACTTTTGCTTAAGTATCCATATCCTACTTCCCACTCTGTAAAATGTTGACTGGAACTCACTTGGCTTGGATGTCTATGATCAACTGCTCATCAGCCACATAGAAGAAGTTTTTGTTTGTGGTCATTTTAACCTCAAAGCTAGGCAACACTGAAAAGCAAAAAAAAGGGAAAGAAATATACTTTTAATGTAATCCCATGAATGTTATGGTTTTCATTCCTTTAAAATAATCATTTATGTAAATGATCTCTGCATCTACAGACAGCCCAATTTCTTTCTTCAAAAGAAAGATATTTGTAATGTTACTGTGACACTACCCACTTCAGGCTATCAAGTCAGATAATTCAGATGAACCTGAAATATTTCATAATGGCCAATGTCTTACCATACTCTTTGACCTCAAACTCAGATGAGTAGTTGTGATGTTTGTTGTTGTCGAACGTGACTACCACTTTCCACACCCCAGTACTATCAACACACACACACAATCTGTATGACCATGCATGTTGACGACATCAATGAATCATTACAATCATATAAACAAACAATATGCCCACCTCACTATGTCAAGGAGATCGTAACCTCCAGAGTACATTCCTGACCTCACAGCGACATCGACTGTCATTATAACAACATTACCAGGGGTCTGTAAAAAACATTGAGATTTCTGTTAGGAAAATCAAACAGGATGTCTTGTAAATGTATGAGGATGACATTTGGAAGAAAAATCAGAGAATAAATAATAATGATAATACATCTTTCTTTGATAAAGAATGTTTTTGTGCAAGTTGATACACTTGTTTTTGTTATGAATGATACTGTACCACAATATGAACGTTGATGAGGCCTTCCTTGTCATTAATAGGTTTCATGTCAGATGTTAAAGCAAACACCCGATAGTGAACTGCAAGAGACACAAACATCTAAAAACTGTTATTTTATTATAATACATTACTACATACATAATGGCATAACATATTGACATTTTGTAGTTGATGTTATTGATTGTACACCATTTTTTTAAAGCAACTGCGTGGTGTATATGTTCAATGCATCAGAGGAACGCAACATCTTCCGCTACACAAATGGTTGATCATAAAGCTCAATACATTCCATCACTTTTTTATTTATTGCTTTTACCTTCGGGCCGATACCATTGAAATAAACTAAGGAATGTGATCCTAATAACAACATGCAGCACATAATGGACATAAACATGTTTTACTATGCAATAAGCAGATCTAAACAAAATCATTGGGCCTCATTCACGAACCTTGTTCATCACGAAATTTGTTCTTAAGTCCTACTTATGAAGATTTTATGAAGATTGTGGCATTCATGAATTATTTTCTTATCCAGGATTTTTCTTAGGTAAGAACAAATCCTACGAACACTCAGGAGTACTCTTAAGCACATTTCAGTGCCGACATGTTGGCATGGTTGTGTTGACTTCTTTTGTTAAGTTCAATAAAATACATTACAGTGAAATTTATGTCATATTTATGTATTTATTTATTCATTAAATTTTTTTTTTCATTTTAATTACATTAAATGTGCCAACGCTTTAACATGAAGCAAGTACATTGGAAACCATGCCGTCAATTATTGATCCCACCCTATTTATAGGTGGCATTTCTCCATCCACGGCCTACAAACCAATGGCATATACTGTATATTGCTGCTACAGGAGATTTTGGATTGTGCCCTACGGAGGGAACGAATCTTTCAGGACCACGTAGATCTTTTTTCAGAGGCCCTGCACACGGCCCTGCAGTCCCTTTTATGGGCATTAATGGGCGGTTACCTATGCTAATCCTATGTTAATTAGACTCATTTGGCATGCGCGCTCAATTTACGAGGAGATGGCATTCATCAATCTAAGAACACAGCTGCGAACAATTCAGCGGCTTAAGAACACGTTGATGAATCTGACGTAGGGTCTTCTTAGAAATCTTCTTAAGAAGGACTTAAGAAAGAATCAAAGAAGATTCTTAAGAAGATATTGGTGAATGAGGCCCATTGTATTTGCCAAAAGAAACACATTTTCATCACTACTAATGCTCAGTTGAAGACAAACCATCACGTTTTTTAACATAAGAGTACTGCTTCATACACGTGTTGTGAAAACGTGTTGTGGTCTGCAACACCAACTCTGTTTTGTGAAAAAATGTAACCATTGACGTCATTGGTCAAGGATTTGCTTTCTCCGTTGGTCCAACCTCTCTGTGATATGTTTGCTATCACCACACACTCTGGAGAGAGCCTCTGTCATGAAAGCATGTTCCATCTGTTCTGGCTTGTAACATCTTGCCAACTCTCCAATAAATTGGTGCACAACATCTACCTGTGTCCTGTGTGCCAGAGGAGCCAGCAAAGCCACTTATGTGGCGTGTGGCAGGGTCTACTGCCACTGTAACCATGTTGTATGAAGGAATTTACCTCTAGTGTTTGGGGTGTATATAGGTTTGTCAGTCTGAATGAAGATGAAGCCAGACTGGAAGGAGACCAAGACCACTTTCTTCAGACTGGTTCCATCAGGAAACTTAGCTTCCAGGACCACATGCTGCTTCAGCTCAGGGTCATTGTTGAAGTTATTTGCAGGGATCTAACTCAACATGGAACAGGTAGAGGGTACAGGGTCATATGGCACCTTTCCACTGAATAGTATCTGCTCGACCTGACTACTCAGTTTTGGTACCAGGTACTTGGTTTTCCACTGTAGATATTACCCCCTCAGTGTAGGCAGGATTCTAGCGATGCCGCGTGAGACTATGGTCATTATTAAAACCCTTCTTTATCAAAACCATTAACCATTAGCAGTGTTTTCAAGTTTCCTTTTAGTATCAGCTCAGCTTGCTTGGAACTTGACCATGGTGATACCAAAAAAAGTACCAGGTATCAGATACTATCCACAACTTTTGCTAATGGAAAACCAATCCAGTAGTAGAGCCAAGTCGAGTCGAGCCGATACCATGCAGTGGAGAAGCACCAATATATTAAAAGGTATAGTTGTTAGGTACTTATTTGCAAACAAGTTGTATACAACCAACAAAATACCTACCATACCTTAATTGCACCAAAAGCCTGGAATTTATTCTGTTCAGTAAGGGTCACAGTTGTGTCGGCCAGTATATCATCTTCGGCTGGGAAGTTTTTAACAAATATATCAACCCTCAAGTTTTTTGAGCAGTCTTGACACTCCACAAAGATGTTCTCTGTTGCTTCAATACGCAACAAGTTAGGAGCAGACAAAATCTTCCTGGAAAGGCAATCAATAGACAAAAAAGCATATAAAAAGAGAGGGTTCACATTTGTTTAAATTATTTCATGGACTTTACAGTGTGTGACATTTGATTATGCTGAACAGAAAGAAACACCAGTTCAGCTGCATCTAAAATAAATGAAAGGTTTCATCATATCCCCAACATCTGTTTGATTATGGGAAAATCAGGAACCATACATATATATATATATATATATATAGAGAGAGAGAGAGAGAGAGAGAGGAGAGAGAGAGAGAGAGAGAGAGAGAGAGAGAGAGATTATTATTATTAGGGGTGTCGATTTCGATCATCGAAATTAAAAGCAGGATCGAGAAAAAAAAAGTAAACTGTTTGTGGGGATGTCATCTAGTGGCTCTTTGTTTTTGTGTTAAACAGTTATTTCATCAATTTGGCATTGGAAATATGTTTTTGTTATATTTTAAGTATATTATTTAAATGTTACCATATGGCCCTTAGTGTGGTACATTTCTAAAGAAATATAGTGGTTATATCACACATACCATGTATATCTTTTTAAAGAAGAATTTGAAGTTGTCAGGGCATGAAACCAATGATCTGTTGATCTTTACCAATATTATTATTAGGGGTGTCGATTTCGATCATCGAAATTAAAAGCAGGATCGAGAAAAAAAAAGTAAACTGTGTTTGTGGGGATGTCATCTAGTGGCTCTTTGTTTTTGTGTTAAACAGTTATTTCATCAATTTGCATTGATGAATTGTGCATTGATGAATTGTTTTACTTTTTTTAAAAACGTTTAATCGTTTGTTTAAATCAAAAATAGAATCGTGACCTTAAAATCGAAAGTCAAATCGAATCGCTGATTTTGAGAATCATGACACCCCTTCCTGCTCACTTTGTTACCTTTATTACCTTATTTTTTTGACGCATTAACGCAGGTACTTGTCTTTTTAGACGGGCGCTAGACATTCATTATTTACTGAGAGACGATCGGCGCGGCGTGGAGGAGCAGTACCTTGTTGTCGGATGGCTAGTCGCACATTGAAAATGAATGTCTGGCTGGTGCGACTAGCCATCCAACAACAAGGTACTGCTGGTACAAAAAAGGCAGGTAAAAATCAGTGCTGGAATTATGGGAGGAAGTTGGGATCAAATTTGGTAATATGATTAATTTGCGATAATTTGCGGTCGTAGGTCTGGGCAATGGCGCCTTAATGCACGGGCTTACCTGGGCTTCAGCCCGGGGCCTCGGCCATCAACAATCGTGCACCTCTCCCCCTCCGGTCAACAATCGCGGCCCCCCCCCCCCCCCCCCCCCCCCCCCCCCCCCCCCCCCCCCCCCCCCCCCCCCCCCCCCCCCCCCCCCCCCCCCCCCCCCCCCCCCCCCCCCCCCCCCCCCCCCCCCCCCCCCCCCCCCCCCCCCCCCCCCCCCCCCCCCCGTCAACAATCGCGCACCTCTCCCCCTCCGGTCAACAATCGCGTTAGACTTATTTTAGTCATATTTAGGTAGCACACGCATATTATGAAGGCCTTCGACAGAATCAAATGAGCCATTTTAATCTAAATTAATCTAGATAATTCCAAGATTACAGTTAGATTAATCTAGATTAAAGAAATTAATCCATGCCCAACACTAATATACTGTATATATACTATTTACCCTTAACCTAAGACAAGACACATAATGCTAAGTTCAGGAACAGAGCTAAGCTAATCAAAGGATACTCACAATGTATTCCCATTAGCGACAGAAAACAAGAAGAGGGCCAGATAGGCCACACTAAGAGGAAGTATGGCCAGCTGCATCTTCACGACTGAACACAGGTCTGCTGTCTATGTAGTCTGTGGGTCTCTCAATGACCCTGCTTCTTATACTTTTTATTCCTCATCGATAATCCCCTAAACACACCCCTTTGGCACCATCCCTTGTTGCCTGAACCCTGTCCTGCGGAAGAGGGACACTCAATTTCCGAGCAAGCAGTTAAGCAACCCATTGGCACTGATAACCAAAATCCCAGAGGTCAGTGATCAGTGGAGTATTTTGGCCTATTTAAAACCCTGGGGGGGGCTGGATACCTAGTGACAGGCCTATGTGTACATTGTCAATCAAGAGAGAAAATTATTAACTGAAATAAGCAGCAAGAAATTTCTTGTGTGTTGTAGAGGAGACTTCTGAAGCTTTTCAAAATAGTTTGAAAACTAATAACACGAGAGTGCCAATACTTTAATAGATTAAAGCTTGTGTCCTTTATGTGTATGTAACTTATTAACTTATTATTTGTCCAAATTAATCTGTTTTGAATATATTTCCTAGATTGTTTTTTTTTTAACCTAATATTATATTACAATATTATCATCAGTGTTAGTCATCTTAACTTAAAAAAAGTAATTAGTTACAAATTACTCCTCCCAAAAGTAATTGAGTTAGTAATTCAGTTACCTAATTGTAAGAGTAATGCAAAGTACTGTGGCGTTATTCTCAAGTTTATAC